>OZ023163.1:30767673-30984762 GCA_963678695.2 Diplodus puntazzo
GAGCTTCATCCTAATGTTCTCTGGAAGGGATGTCTGCACCAACCAAATCTGCCTCCTGGACATCATGGCGGATGACATAACCACACCCACATCCCTTGTAAGTTGGGAATGAGTGACAAGGGCAGAGTCTATCAGACTCATAGTGTCCTGATCTTCTGGGTTAGCTGTCCTCCTGAGAGCCCCCAACAAGATGGCAAGCGCATTGCCAGAGCGGGCAGTCCGGGTGGCAGCATTGTAAGAGCGACACACCAGGCGGTCAGTCTTCTCGCATTCCTTTACAGGACAGCGGGGGTTAGCGGTCACCCGTTCTGGGCCCAGAGATGTAAGGGCCGCCATCTCCCTCTCCACCGGGGACATGTTCCCCATACCGGTGTCAGGAGCATACAAGACCTTCGTCAGCCTCCGGCATCCAGCATTGACCTGCGGTGCACCACTCGGGGCATTCCATGATTTCCTGAGCATCTGCAAATAATCTGCTGCCACAGGAACAGATATGGGTTGCTGAGACTGAGAAATACCAGCCCAAACACCATCCATTGGAGCAGGTGCCAAAACTGGGATGTTGAGTCCCACAATCTTCGCTGCACTCATAATTTTGGAAATTTTGTTGACGGCAGAGGACTCGCCCCCACCAGCGGGACTGAGGGTAGACATCCCCTCAACTGCGGAGGACCTGAGCTGCATACAGGGAGATTACGTTTGAAATATCACCTCCGTCCCCCTGACCGGAGGGCAGCTCATCAGGGGAGGGCTCCCTCATTGCCCGTCCTCTGGTGTGCCTATCATGGCAGGCCACTGGGCCTCCACCCTACCCAATCTCTCTGACAAACCACGTATGGCAGCCAGGATTTGCAGTTGGGAGTGAAAAATCACTTGTGATTGGTTGGCAGATCTGTCAGATCTGTTACTATTGGTCACCCTGGGTCATTATAAATGTAAACCCCACCCATATATATAAATATTATATATATATATATATATATATATATATATATATGTATATATGTATATATGTATATATATATATATTAGGGCTGTGTTAACGCAACGTCCTCTAAACGCCGTTAATTTTTTTAACACGCGATTAACGCTCAGTATAAAAAAAAACAAAAAAAAAAACGTGCATTGTATGATTTACGGCCGATGGCGGCACCCGTAGTCTTGATACAGAGGGTGGCAGAAGAAGAAGAAAGGGAATCAGAAGAAGAAGAAGCAGGGTTGGCGGTTCGTTAAAAACACGGCCAACTGAAAAGCAGCACTCGCTGCAAACTCCTCATCTCTGCTGTCACTCACGGTGGCGGACATTTGTTTCGCCATCGCCCTGATCATTTTGCGGGACACTCTCTCATGGCGTGCCCGTTTGCTGATAACTCATCCCCGCATGTTTATCTCAGGCTCCTCGCTAGCCTTCTTCCTCCCTCCAGCAGGCAGCCTGGCCCTGCTGCTGTCCTCCTCAGACAGATGCTGAAGCTCCGTTTCTCTCACTCTCTTGGGGTCAACAGAGAAATGTCTAGTGGCTGCTTCTCCTGAGTTTTCCTCTGAATATATCATGACAGAAAGTTTGAATTTCAAGTCGTACTTTTTATTGTTTTGCTGCACCGGAGCCATGGCGATCATCAGTGTGATACTGACTGACAGAAAGCAGCACACTGCGTGAAAAAGGCGAAGAAGAAAAACGTGCAGTGTCAGTGGACACCACTTGCAAGCCAAACACACGGCAGATGCAGAGAGCCCGTCGCCCCCCCTCGCCAAAAGCAGACAACCCTGGATTTATTTTCCTGATGATTTGAAGTGTTGAATAAACATTTTCATAATGCAAGCATATTTGACCTTTCTTATGTTGTTAAAAGTATTAAGAACATGAAGAAAATACATTGTTTATTCAAAGAAAGAGTTTTATTAACACAAACACACCACAACTATGTACAAAGCATAATCTGCCCACACAACAACGGGAAGCTCACTAGAAGCCCAAAATCCTGCAGCACGGTGAAGTGTCTGTCTGTCGCCTCGGAGCTGGAGGTAACTGCTCGCCTTCTGTCTGAATTTGGTCCGTTTTGCAGATGTCTGTGGTGCGTCGCTCTGTACTTCGGAATCGCCTCTATAATCTTGACTGCAGCGCAGCACAGAGCTCAGTGAGCTCCCGGCTCCATCCAGACACCCCGCCGTCTTCCTCCTCAGACATCAGATCTATGGTGGTGCACCTCCAAAGGTCCATGTTATCCTCAGCGGTAGTCCTCAGCGACTACGCGGTAAAATCGTTATACAAAATAAACCATATATTCAACAAAACATACCTGACAGAACAGATAAAAAGCAGAACCTCCATGTAAATTTGCTGTCCGCTCGAGCTCCTATACAAATAAAATGCAGACAAAGATATCGGCAAACCCGGAAGTTAGTTCGGTTTGTCATAGCGTTAAGCTAGCAATTTTCAACTGATAGAACTACTATTTTGAAATGCAACTCTGTTGACATGTACACATTATAAGACAGGAAAAGACATACCAATAACATTGAGACCAGAAATACATATAATAAACAAAGAGAAACATTAGGATGGTTCAGCTGAATGAAAGAAGGTCACCCACCTCTCTCACAGGAGGATCGTACAAAAGGGCAGAGGTGGGGGGCGCAGGAAGCATTTATAGTGGGGACCACAGAAGAAGAAATTAAAGAGGAGGAGCACCGAGCTGCACACACACAGTTTACACTGGATTTAGAGGCATTTTCTTGTCAGGCAGTAACAGATTTTGTGTAATTATATACATATGTGACCAGCCATGAGAAAACCAGCAACAAGTCTCCCGAGAGGCATTTCGAGTTATTTACAAATTCTGAAAGTGTAGTTTCTAAGCTTTCCAATGATGTCTAACAAATAGATAATATTTGAAGAAGTTGTGGCCATTTGAATGTATGCACATCTCAAAACCCTTAAGGGAGAAAACAGCCCTAAGACATTTGCAATTCTCACAGTAGGAAACTCTCACCCCCTGGCTAGTCAACACAATGGTGCTCATTTGCATCTCATTTAGATAAGCCCTCCCCCTACATTAAATCAGTAACATCTGGTGTCTGTTAGCCTGCAGTGCAGAAAGTATTTTAGTGGTTTGAACAATGGTTATCAAACACAGTTGTCATGTTGTTAATGTTGATGTAGTGTTATTTTCCTTAAGCACTTTAGTGGACTGATCAGAATTAGAAGTTACTTTATTGAAATGGAAATGCTTTTATTACAATAACATTGTCACCTAACTCTGGATGTATTCATCCAAACTAGTGACCGACCGATTATCGGCCACCGATATATCGGGGCCCGATAGAACGGCCTAATTTCTATCGGGGGTTCTATCGTATCGGTGAAATGTTGCGCCGATAGAAAAAAAGTGTGTGTCAATGACAAAAGCACGCGCTGGTGTGCTGATTTATTTTGTCCAGTGGGGCGCGCTGAGCTCAGCCAGAGACTTTGGCTCAGCTCACATTTCAGTGAAGTCCCCCCCCCACTCTACACCACGAAACCTCCCGACCACCTGACCAACCAGCGGACAACCAGCGGACTTTTCCCCCTTTTCCACAAGCCACAATTGCTGTATAATTGTGGACTGGATTGTCCTGTGTTCATTTCTCCATGTTTGTGAGACAACACGGAACGCTCCCCACTACGCGCTTGCTACAGTAACTTTTGATTGATTGAATACGTTATTAAAAGTTTGCACAAAAGCACCGAAGGGTACAGTTTAATACAAATACAATGCTAAAAGGATTGAACCAAGAAAGCACTAGTCTCCCCGACACGAAGCGGGATCACTCTTATTTTATCGTCGTCATTTTGGCTTGGTTTGATTGTGTGTGTCCACAGCTGGGTTGGTGTATGGAAGGGACGAATGAACGACATGTTTTTTGGCATGCATTGCTGACCTGGGCAGTGTTTCTCAGTAAATCAGAAAAACCTTTCCTATCATTCCCTTTTTCTGTGCATGGTTGAAGGAGATCGCATCCACGCTCCCTCCTGCGCCGAAATGTCCCCTTTTAGTTACCTAAACCAACCCGGGTGTGTGGACACAACCACCGCATCAACTCGCCACCCGCATCTAAACTCCGTCACTTTGGTTTGTTCTTTTGCCCTGATGAAGACCTCCAGGTCGAAACGTTGGCCATGTCTGTTCGATAACACAATAAATTAAGTATCGTCAGGCATATTTAACATCAAGGCTACGAGCGTGCCACATCACTTCCTCATCAACGCTGGTGTCCCTTATTTGTGGCCGCTGCCAGCGCCACACAGGCTTTGCCTTTCAGCAATCAAGCGCTGTTTTCGTCTTTGTTAAAAACAATAACAGCAGCAGCTGTAGGCAGCTGAGATCGCTGTTCCGTCTGTTTTGCATGCAAATATGAATTAACACAGTGAAATGAATGGTTCTCTGTTTACAAATTTAAAAATGCATAGGTTAAATAATATAAATGTTTTCTTTCCTTTATTACACAGATGGCTGAAAAAAGGAGCAAAGTATGTTAAATGTTAAAAGTCTTGAATAAAGACATTGGTTTAAGGAAGCATCTGTCTGTACTACTGTCACTGTGACTGTACTATTGCATCATCATATCGGTGCAAAATCTATGCACAATCCAAGGCCTGTTTTCATTCCAGCTCAAAAACTCACTATATCGGTTGCATATCAGCTATCGGTGATTGCACCTCCTCTAATATCGGCAATCGTTATCGGGCCAAAAAATCCGTATCGGTCGGACACTAATCCAAACTATCCTCCAGTAAACTAGGTGCTAAAGCATGAGCATCAGTAAATTCAAGCAATTTAAGCATTATTAGAAAGTTTGAATTTCAAGTCGTACTTTTTATTGTTTTGCTGCACCGGAGCCATGGCGATCATCAGTGTGATATTGACTGACAGAATGCAGCACAATACGTGAAAAAGGCGAAGAAGATAAACGTGCAGTGTCAGAGGTCGCATCTCCTTCCTTTATTTGAAGAAAAATATAAATTAGACCCGACATTTATTTGGAACCGGCGGTTATGTATCAGAATATACACCCAGCTTTTTAAGGGAACCCTGCGGTTATTTGGTAATATATGGTAGTTACCAAGGCAATAAATAAATAAATAAATAAATAAAGTAAAATAAAATAAAAAACGGCCGTCCATCGGCCCATTATTGATCGGCCCACCGGGAAAAATCCCGGTACTCTCGATGAACAGTCCACCCCTGCAATAGCAGTTATCTTGACTGGCTGTGTGTGTGTGTGTGTGTGTGTGTGTGTGTGTGTGTGTGTGTGTGTGTGTGTGCTGTGCAGTGCGCACGAGCATGCGCTTGTGTTTAGGGGCACAAAAAAAATATTTGCACCAAGGCCCATCACCATGATGTTACGCTACTGACTGAGACTATTGCATATAGTTAATTATATATTTAATGATCAGCAGTTTCATCCTTGCGCTGTGTGATCAGGCAGCCTTCCCAAACGTCAGGTCCACCCGCCGCCTATGGTGGTATGAATAAAGAAAACGTAAGTCACAGTAAAATTAAACAAGGAAGGAGAAAACAGTAAACGTTACTTACACACGATGGCATCATTATCGGCATCATGTAAATCTGGACTTGCAGACATAGCTCCGAGCTAATAGGAGGTCACAGCCTCGTTGTGATGCGCGGTTAGTCTGTGAAAACAAAATGCTCGCAGCGATAGACCTCCGTGTCCCTCTGCGGCAGCGAAGCGACCTCCGTCGGCGACACTCTCCGCGGCGACCCGGCAAAGCTCCTCCCGTCAGCGCAGGCCTCCTCTCGATAATGGCCGGTCCGCTAGCCTAGCTCCTGCTAGCTAGCTTAGCTCCGGCTGGCTAGCTTAGCCGAACTTGCTTTGTGCAAGGCCGGATTCTCCATAGACTGGATTGGGCAAGTGCCCAGGGGCACCAACCATTGACAGCCAGTGGGGGGGCACCTCATAAAATCTTTTACGTAAATGTTTATATTATTCACTGGAAATTGTTGAGAGACCATACATTACTCGTTTATGAATATCAATTTCATAAAAATAAAAAACAATAATAATAAATCACGATTACATGCCCACCTTGTGCCTACTGCTGCGGCCGCTTTCCCCTCCATGTATTCTGCCCTCAGCTCCTCCGCAGCTGCTGCAGGACTTTCCTCCAGGCTCTCCTGCTGCTGGTGCTCCTTGAATAAGATGCAGGCATTGATCCCAGCCAGGTCGAGGATGTTATAGAAGACCACCGCTGGCCATCCTCGCGTACAGCCTTTGACGGAGTACGCCCTCGCCATCTGGTCTGGGGCGTCCACACCGTACTTGGTGTTGTTGAAAAAAGGTTTTGCCTTCGCCCCACTAAAGCTGCCCTCAGCTGTGTGCAGGTGCTCAGGATGCAGACATTCTTCCTCGGCTTTCCCTGATACACAGTCAGAGTCGCCACACTTTAGTGTTGAACAGCTCGCCTTGCTGTTTCACGGAGGGGTTTTTGTTTGCCCATGGTTTCAACCAGGCGATATAATACAACTATATAATAATTCACTTACAAGTTAATTCACAAAGAAGCGCAGCTGGAGACGGCTAACAAAGGTAGAGAAGAGAGACGATGAAAATAGCAAACCCTGCGAAATGATGTGCAGTCAATATGACTGCTTATGGACAAAATAGGTAAAACATTTTTCTTTTGTGTAATTTATATAAAAAACTGTTCTAAATTAAAATACAGACACTTTCAGGAAAAGTCATGTAACAGCAGTATTGCATTTTTTCATTCAACAAAGTTATTGCACATTTAAATTTGAATCTTGGCCTTTTGGCCTAGGTACTCTTTTCGTGGTTCTTGGTGCTTTAGCAATATTGTTGTTGTGGCATTCATGCCAATAAAGTGAATTTGAATAAAATTGAATTAACAAACCTTTAGATTCTTGCCTATAGACTGATAAGTGTTGTGTTTACAAATGAGCAATAAATCCAGATTTCTTCAAATTTGTATTGCCAATGGGAATTTAAATTTAAATGTCAAGCAATGTTTTCCTCACGGAAATTGTTTTTTTTTCAAGCTAGCTATCGCTCTTTCAAGCTAGCTAATCTGTCAACCACAATCTTTCTCCTCTGTCAATAAACTCTATTCAGCTCTGTTAAATGACAGGTGTTACAACCCTTATAGGTAACGTTAGATCGGAGGAAAACCCTCCGACCTAATGGTTCTTAACTAATTTCCAACTACAGCTTAACATTTGAATGTTGACTAGGGTCTATATATTAAAGCTGAGATTAATTCTGAAATACATATAAACCCAAAACAGCCCAAAATTCATTTTCATCATGTAAGACCACGTCTAGGAACGGGCTGCTGCTTCTGACTCATTTGGATGTAATACGTTCATGCAGGTAGTGATGCGCAGCATGCGGACTGCGGTGTGTGAGAGAGATGATCCTCATTAAAAAGAAGCATTTTGCTTATGCAAATAAATAAATCTGTTTAAACTAGATAATTATATGCCACAAAACAATATCAGTAGTATTAGTAGGTTTTGTAGAGTCTAAAATCTGAGTCACAAGCCACTATCCTAATTAGGAAATGTCTAGCTGAACATTAGATGCAGGAGGAAAGTACCTGAGAGACCTGCAGTAGACACGATGAAGTCATGATCACTGTATATGGAATTATGCATGCTATGAATGTAATAAACAAAAGATGACCCATGCCAGACGACACCCAAGCCCCAGGAAGGGAGGGGGCTGAGGGTGGGGGATCTGGCACCTTTTTTAAGACCTTACTTGGAAGGTTTTCCACCGGTATAACCCAAAAATGGAAGATAGTCGTGGATAAGGGTATTGATCAGGCCAAAAGGTAGGAGGATCCAAGGGCGTGGAAACCCTCAGACCCAAATAGTATATAAAGAGAGGCATCAGACAGAGAAATCAGTTCATCCCGGGAGAGCTCACTGCATGTATCTTGTGTTGTGAATTAAACATCATTGACCTGAAGACCAGCTGTTTCATCCTTATTTGAGACTCCATCTGTGAGTGTTTTGTAGTTTAAAGTTAGTTTAAAGTCAGATTTTTGATAGATTGAGACAAGTAGTTTTGACACTACAGTTTATAGGCAAACAAACAAGCAACAACCACTATAATCATTATTTATTGTATTATTACATTTGTGGGAAGTTATTACAATGCAGATGTAGATGTCCCACAAACGTAATAGTTATTGCCAAGCAAGGCCCACCTCAATTTCTGACAATTTACGTCAGTTTTCGGTGTTGCCTGCAAAGTGCCGTGAATTGTCGCAAACCTGAAATTCCACGACAATTTACAGTGTCGCATACTGACGAAAATCCCACTTTTCATGCAGTGGAAGGGTCAGGCTGCAACTCCCCTGCGCGAACAGACAGTTCCAGTCATGGTTTCAGTCGCCTGGCTCTGCCACCCTGTTCCTCCCTGGGCAGCTCGACTGCCACTGCACAGGGGTTGGCGACATCCTCCAACACAGTGGCCAGGCCCAAACAGGAGGGGCACTCATGATGGCCATCACGGGGGTTCATAACACCCCGGCAAAAGAGAGAAATAAAAAAATAAATAATGGCGACCTCAAGTGGCGCAGATCTCGCATTTAAATGTAAGTATTGGGTCTATACTCGGTTTTTACTCATTTGATCGTCAAACGCCAGATATGTTAAACTTCAAGGGACCTTAAAAACTCAAAATATCAGTTAAACTACGTTGGTAATGCTCATCTTGATGCCTTTGGTAGTAAAGCCTTAAAAGCTTTTACTTTCAATTGTTACACGTTCAGAGGTTGACTTATATCTTATATCTTAATGTGACTGTGGAGATGATATTGACTCGTTTTACTTTATATGCATAAATGGACCAAGATGAGCAGATTTAGATAAGGCTTTGTTTCCTGTAAAGTCTAGTTAAACGTTTGAATAAAGAGCTTAGTTTATGATTATCCTTGTGATGATTATATTTTTTTGCTGTATTAGAACTCTTTTGTCTGTTAACGTAACACAAAACATCTTTTACATTTCATTGTGTTTTAGGGAGCAAACAGAGAGCTTCATCACTGTCCGAGATCAGAACAACATTAGTTCACAGGGCTAAAACATAATAGTAACGTACAGTGACTTGAATAACTTTAATCTGATTACTGGTTTGGAAATACTATCGCAATGGATTACTCGTTACTGAAAAAAAGTGGTCAGATTAGAGCATCACTGGTCCCAACCCGATTAAGAGGGCAAGAAATTCCACAAATGAACCCTGACCAGGCACACCTGTGAAGTGAAAACTACTTCAGGTGACTACATCATGAAGCTCATTGAGAGAAGGCCAAGGGTTTGCAGCGCTGTCAACAAAGCAAGGGGTGGCTACTTTGAGGAATCTAAAAACATATTTCACTCTTTTTTGTTTACTACATAATTCCATATGAGTTCATTCATAGTTTTGATGCCTTCAGTGAGAATCTACAATGTAAATAGTCATAAAAATAAAGAAAAACATTAAATGATAAGGTGTGTCCAAACTTTTGACAGGCAGTGTATATATATATATTTTTTTTGTATTATTCTTTTTGTCCTTTATTGATAGGACAGATTGAGATAAATGGTGCCCCACCAAAGTCATATTTTAACACGATATCTTTATGTTTACTCAAGTATGACTTTGGGGAACCTTTTACATAAAATATAAATACGATAGTAAAAATTACCTCAAAAATGTTGTTGAGTACAGTACAGAGTAAACATAACTCACTGCAATAGCACTACCTAACACCCTGATGTGTCAAGTTGGTTAAACTCTTCTTTAACTCCCGGCAGAAATGTATGGTTGTGTACTTTAAGTGGGCAACCACAAGGTGTCGCTGTTTGTGTTTGCAGCTGTGACGGAAGGGTTGGGTTTCCTGATGAGACCTGAGGAGGAAAAATTCATGCAGACTTTATATATATGTCATGGACATGAAGAAAAATAGCATCTTTCATTCATCAAATCACATGAATTTTCACATTAGAGCTTAATACTGAATTCAAACACTGAGAGAAACCTCAGCCAGGTGAATGAACCAATCCACCTGATCCTTTGAGATGTAGGGCAACACATGAAGGGTCAGTTCTCAACATGAACACAAACAGATTCACAGATAACCACATAAGCGCACACACACAAGATGCATCACACATGAGTGCAGCAGAATGAAGTGAAAAATAGCAGAGGGATCTGGCTTTGTTTCCATCTGGAAGGGGGTAGGGGCGATCCTCCATCCTTTAGCTGCCTGGAGTGCAGCCCGGTGAATGAATAAGTGAGCTTCAGATCACAAGCCATCGGCTGGTTGCTCATTACTGAACAGTGCATTAAATCCTCAGCTGTAAATAATGTGATAACTGCTGTACACGGCTCAGTGTTGCCCACAGGAATGGACAGCTATCTTTCCCTGTATTTATCACTCTTTCTGTCCTTCCTTTCACAATGAGTGGAGCTCAGCTTTGCACATGCTATGTAATTATTCTAGCCCAGTTGCTCGGGGGAGGGAGAGAGTGAGAGGGCTCGTTCCTCAAAAGCAAAAGCCCCCACACATCCATTCCCACCTCCACCCTCCCCCAACCCCGTCCTCGTCCTTCTCTTCAAACCAGCCTCAGCTCGAGGTGCACCGCTGCAGGAGGGAAACCACAGAATCATTTCAGAGGCTTCACAGAAACACACAATCAGCAGCTTTACAGGAGAGAATACCAAGGCAGCAAATAACCACTTATCATGTTCAACACATGGAGCTCGCAGATACATAAACAAGGGAGGAAAATGTATGGAAGGTGTGAAGTGTCTTACTTAATCTTTTAGTAGGTAAACAAACAAAAGAGAAGAGCCTGCTCTTCGCACCAGCCATGTGCTTTATTTCAACTCAGGTTCATTACAACAACCAACAGTCAGCAGCGCCCTCTGCTGACTAGTGCACAAGTGCAGCTCAAAAATCACAATAAACTGTCTTACGCCACAGGAGGTATAATACAGGTAGACTGAGGATGTCATGAAATAAAAAGTACTTTCACTGAGGGCTATACTGGTGGACAGTGGTGATTTAACTGGCATTGGGCTCAGTGTGTGTTTGCAATTTTACAAGTGGATTTGCACAGATAAACGCATTATTACATCATTATGATATTTAGCAATTAAATAAAAGCACTTGAGAACATGATGTGTGTTTTTTTAAGCTAAAATCATGGCAGCTACAAGGGTTAGGGTTAGTCCTGTCACTGTTTTGATGACTTGCAACTTGACTTGTCAGAAAATACATGACTTTAGACTCGACTTGAACTTGAAAGTTAAAGACTTGGGACTTTACTTGAGACATGATGACTTGAATGAGTTGTCTGTGTTCATCTGATGTTTTAAGATACGTTAATGTTAATTTCCGTTAGTTATTTTAAAGAAGTTAATTAAGCTTAAATAGGCCTAATAAGCTAAATTATCTTTTTTGTTTGATTAAATTTATTTATAGTTATAATAAAAAAAACTATTTTTTGTCATACAATTGAAATGGTAACATAAATTGGCAAATTACATCAGAGACAGGTACTGAAATCTTGTGTGTTGTCTTGACTGCAGAATCTTGGGAGGGGAAGAGACTTGGATTGGGACTAGACTTGACTTGACACAACCTATGATTTGTCTTGACCAAGAAAAAATGACTTGGGACTTAAGGTGCGTTCTGAAGTTTGAATTGCCACGTTCCCAGTCTTTCAACTGGAACATCCCCTGAAGTCCGATTTTTGACTCAGGAAGACAGAAACACCTCACCAATTGCAACCTCAATATCCAAGATGGCTGCTTTGCGACTCAACAGCTGTGAAAGCTGTAGAATATATGTTTATTAGCACTTCTGTCTTGATTGTGTCTCATTAAATCAGTCTTGCACACAGTACTGTCCAACTTCTATTTGTGAACATGTTCCTTTGGTGTTGGTATTTGTAAGTGCAAAATACTACTATTACTACTGTAATGCATTGTTAATCAAGTATTGTTATAGCTAACAATCTCTAACCTGGCTACAACTAGTTATCAAACTCGTTGAGTTAAATGGAGTGCACCATCACTTACGACTTGGACCAACTTATTTGAGTCATTATTTGAATATTAATAACTGTAATATGACAATGGAGAAACAAAGTAAACTACTTATTATTATGAGTAGATTATAATATTATCATTTATTTTGAGATATAATGTTTACATATGAAGTCATAGAAACTTCATTATAAATCTTCTTTACATATAAAGAGTGTTTTTTCCCCGTCATATTGGTGGAAATGGGCTTTTCCCTAAAAAATATTTAGTAAAACAAAGTAGTAGTATAAATACTGTAAATGTAAGCACTAGGAGTCAGGTTTACCACTGGCTGCTGATGTTGGAACATACATGGGACCCAAACAAAAGTGACGCAACGGCAGACAGGTTTCAGCTTGCTTTTGAATGAAGCTGACATCCAACACCCAAAATAATCCAAAATCTCAGAATACAAACAACAAAACTGAAACAGGCTGGGGCAATTCCAAAAAAAAACAAAGAGAAACAAACAAAATCTAAACATAAGTGAGGAAGTAAGTACAAACTAGAAACTCGGGGAACACAGGGAGGAGTCCAAAAACACAAGGGCAGAAAACACAAGGAGCGACACAGAGACACAAAACCGATGAACAAACAAAGAGAGTGGTACGTACACAGACTTAAATACACAGCAGGCTGATATGGGACAGGCGAAACCAATCAGAAAATCAGAAAAAACAAGAGAAAGACAGGAAGAAGCACAACATGACGACAAACCTTACAACAGACTTACTTACAGTCTCTTTGTTCTGCACTGGAACCACAAAGAAAGGTGAGACACCTTGGGAAAGTCTTTCAGCTAAGCTAAGCTAGCCACTTCCTGGCTTTGTATTTGATTTTTTCTTGAAGCTTTAAATAAAGTCTGCTCAGAGTTGTTGCACAGAATGTGACTTAACAGTTAGAAGAGGAGCCTCCACAGACTGACGACTGTATTTGCACTCTTTACAGGCTTTGAGTCACAGTCTTTCTTCATACACGTAGAGCAAAATCAGACTGAAACAACAATAATCTGCATATTATTGACATGTCTGGAGTACAAAACAGAAAGACAGGATACAAGACAAAGGAAAACAGAAAACAGCAGTTAATTCAAAAGAGAGAGGGACAGAAAGAGACATGGTTGAATATTGAATTTTGTTTTTGAGCCTCTGCTCCTCAAAATTTCAGGTTGTAATCATCCTGTCAGTTGTCGTGTTTCTCCCATTTCTTCAAGTATCTAATATGTGTTGAGGTCGTCTAATGAATGGATAATATTTAATAAATGTCTTGGTGTTAAAGTGAATTTTTCATTGCAGATCATGTATTTTTGAACTGGAGAGCAGTCTCAGTGTCAGGACATTTTGTTGAAAATTACTATTTAACCTAATTTTCTCTTTTATATTTCACTCAACCATGTTTTATTTTCTTTCTTATTTTGCATATTTAGTTTTCTGTATAAAGGACCTTAAATGTTCTCTTACATACAGTATTAAGTGTTATGTGTCCTGATTACTGGAATAACCCTCAAAGGAAATGTGTTGTGAAGTCGTCTTGCTTGTGCCTATGTTGCTACGTAACTGAGCCGTCATTTGGATGCCACTTTTAATTTTTCCTCATGTGCTTTCTCTCAATGCAATTAGATCCTCATGTTAATCCAATACCCAGCACCAATTGTCTGTCTGTTTGTTTGGCCATCTGCCTGCTGACTTGCCTGCCTGGCTGCATTTCCACCACAGATATGATGGTGGTTAACACACACGCACACACATGCGCACACTTACACACATACACACACGGTACAGCTGATCTGATGCTCACTGTAAACACAACATACAAACGCAAAGGTGACATACGAACACAAGAGGAAGACATCAGCAGGGGCCGAATCAGAGAGAAGGCGTGCTCCTCCTTGAAGGAGCTGCATTGGGAGCTTGCAAGCTGTCTTTGATGCTCACCATGGTGACCTGACAGCACAGTCTGCTTGATTTCATTCTCCTCATGCCACATTTTCAAAAGGAAGTGATCAGGGGGGACTGGGAGATTTGTGAGGCCCAAGGCGAAGTCTAAGGTGAGGCCTAAGGCGAAGTCAGGACTTGCAACTATTTTTGTTTTTAATTTTTTTTTGGGAGGCTGGGGGGTATCAGAGAATATTTTTAGTTTAGTTTTAGTTTATTTTAATTTTAATTTTATTTTAATTTAAATTTTTTTTTTTTTTTCCCCTCCCGCTATGGAGGCGCGAGTCCTCCATAGCGCGAGGCCCGAGGCGGTCGCCTTGTTTGCACCCCCCTCGCGGTGGCCCTGGAAGTGATATGCGATAGCCATGGTAGGTTCCCTGAGTTCCCTGTTTATGTTGCTACTATAAGTATGTTTATTGTTTATTTGTTTTTTTAAGTTTGTAATGCTGTGCTTATGCTTTACTAAGGTTTAGGCACAAATACCACATGGTTATGGTTAGGAAAACATCATAGTCAGCTGGAAATGTCCCCAGGTTGAACTTCAGTTGTGGCTGGTAATAAAGTCTCCACCATCCCTTCTACCTTGTAATGTGAAAGTTAGGTAACAAGCATATAATGTGACTGTGATATGCCATGTTTGGTACAAATGTTTACCTTGGACCTATCTGTGGTTTGAAGAAATGTTAACTGCTGTAATTACACTGATCAGGCAAAACATTTTGACCACCTGCCTATTATTGTGTTGGTCCCCCTTTTGCTGCTAAAGCAGCTCTCACCAATCGAGGCATGGACTCCACTAGACCCCTGAAGGTGCGCTGACATCAAAATATTAGTCCTGTAAGTTGGGAGGTGGGGCCTCAATGGATAGGACTTGTAATTAGTGTTATTCACTTCACCTGTCAGTGGTCGTTATGTTATGCCTGATCGGTGTACATCTGGATAACTGGGCAGTGATTCCCAGAAATGTTCAATTGCTTCACCCCAGCTCCATTGATGTAGACGCGGATGTGTTTCTTTGCCTCCTTTTTTCAAAAATTAACAATCAGCTCCTTGGTTTTGCTGACATTGAGCAGTAGGTTGTTCTCTGTGCATCACTCTGCAAGATCATTGATTTCCTCCCGGTATATACTGTCATTGTTGTTTATAGTTTGGCAGATCAGGATGAACTGTCTGGGGTCTGTTCGTGAGGAAGTTCCATATCCAAGTGAGGATTGTTGTTCTCAAGCCCAGAGTTTGAGATGCTGAGCTGAGATCAACAAACAGCATTTTGATGTGACTGTTGTTATTTTCAGGGTGTGTGAAGATAGAGTGGAAGGCAGTGGATATGGTGTCCTCTGTGGATCTGTTTGTTTTGAATCTCTCCACCTTGGAAGGAATTTTCCAATGGTTAGCTTTTCATGGCTTTACTGGATAGGACAGTTTGTGAGACAGGAAGCAGGGATGAGAAAGGGGGGGGGATGACATGCAGCAAGAGGGCCAGAGGTCCGTTTCACAAAGCAGGTTCAACAAACTCTGAGTCTAACCCTGAACTCTGAGTTGATCTACCCTGAGATAGGAAACTCTGAGTTTTCGGTTCCAGAACAGCTGATTTGGGTTAGTTTGATCAACTCGGAGTAGTTTCACCTGGAGTTAAGCACGTGCACCACAAGCATTGAAAGACAGCGTCAATGGAGCCCCGATTCGACGAGTCACCATGGCAACGGGGAAGAGGGCGGCTACGTTTTTCACCCCACTGGAATTGGAAATATTAATGCGCTCATACGGTGAGTTTGCGCACATTTTTAGAAGGAAGTGTAACACCGCTGCAGCAGCAAAAGAGAGGGAGACGGTGTGGGAGAACATTGGTGCTCGGGTCAATGCGTTAGTTTAAATGTAGTCCTTTGCAATCCCAATTATATTACAGGGGGAAACTGCTTGAGTGGTAGCCTATTAATTTATTTCATTTAGGTTCAACCCCGCGGCGGAGAAGCGCACTTGGCAGCAACTTAAGATGAAACATAAAAACATTAGACCTCGGCATAATCTCATGGGGATTCCTCATTTTGATCATGTTTTACATTGTAAAGTAAATATTATGTGGCTGTTTGACTGTATAGTTGTTTTATCCCCACATAATGCTGTTTTCACGAACATAAATGTCTTCTCATCTATATCATATTCTGTTAAATAATTAAGCCTTAAACTAACACAGACTTCTACTCAGCCAACAGAAAGAAAGCTGATGCCCT
Organism: Diplodus puntazzo; assembly: GCA_963678695.2. NCBI lineage: Eukaryota > Metazoa > Chordata > Actinopteri > Spariformes > Sparidae > Diplodus > Diplodus puntazzo. Next base: position 30,783,935 of record OZ023163.1, read on the forward strand.
CAAAACGGGTGGTGGCCCAGCACCGCCACCTCTAACGGAGGCAGAGGAGCTGAAAATGATAAAGATGGGTAGAAGCCGTTTCAGGGCGAGGCACACTTTTCTGACCGCTCTGCATACAGTTGCTCAAGTGCTCTGCATCTCCGACGTTGTATCAAAAACTCCCATTTGCAAAAAAAACGCAGCGCAACAAACAATATCTGCTGGGATGTGAGAGCATGACTTTGGTTGGTAATGTTGGAAATGTAAGGACGGATTAGGTTGTGTATGTAAATGATGGACTGTGACGTGAAACGGTACCGCTCAAAAAGATAATTGTCTGGAAATGCAAGAACATCTATGCGCGGTCTGATAATCATCTCCCGACGAATATTTAATTCTCTGCACAGTAATGCTGCACCTTCATCCACAGGATCATTATCAAAAGGACACGCCATGGTACTGAAAATAGTCGCCACCTAATATAACTTCTAATGTAGGCCTACTGACTGATTTTTGCAATGATTTTCTCAAAAAACAGACGGCAGAACTATGCTACGCCAAAACTCGCCTGCTGACTGAATGAATGAGGAAATCAAATACCGTGTGTGGCTGAAAGAGGGCGGAGACAGAGAGAAACTCGAGGTTTGTTGAGTAAAACCTGGTCCCGACCAGGCTAGGTTCATAGAATATGTTACCGTGGTAACTGACCGAAAGCTTAAGTTACCTCTCTCTGTGAAACAGGCTAGAGTTACCCCTCTTTCTCTGGTTTGAGTTACCTCCCTTTGTGAAACGGAAAACTCAGAGTTTCCCTCATTTCAGGGTTAACAGACTCAGAGTTTTCACTAAACCTGCTTTGTGAAACGGACCCCAGAAGTCAGATTCAAACCCTGAGCCTCTGCAGTGAGGAAACAGCCACTGTACATGGAGCACATGGTCTACCAACTGAGCTTCTAGTATAGTATCTATCAGTAATTTAAAACACTGTTTACTTGTACATGAAAGGCCAAAATTAAAAAAGCTTCATTTTGAGAAATACCTGTGTACGTTAAAAGGGCCTGTGTTGTCATGACTATTCTAGAGAAGCTGCTGCACTGATTAACTCACTGTGGAGGTTCATATTGTACAAGTAGACCATTACCAGAAGACAACACCAAGGAAACTAGATAAACAGATGCACAACTCCTCAATCCTTTAACACCGATCTCTTTGTGATCTGACTGGCTCATTGTGGATGCATGTGGACCCTGAATGGCGAGGTTATGTTATGGTTGAACTGTAGATTCTTTATGTGTCGGAAGGATGCTCATGTCGAGCTGAGTGGTGTGCACAGCTCACAACTTCCAAGCGATGCTTGACACTATGCGTTGCCATGGATACCTATTTCTCTAAGGGCTTTGCTCCATCTCATCTCACTCCACAGCATATTATTGAAAGACATTTAGGACACAATGTGTTTTTGAGGATATTTATATTCCTAATTTGGCATCAAATTGTATAAAACAAGCGCACCCCCCTGCACACACACACACACACACACACACACACACACACAATTGGTCCTCTTTTCCCTCTCCCAGCCCCGCGCTTCTGCCCTAAGTATCTTGGCTGTTGCTGTTTAATGCCAGCAGGTGGTAGAAGGTGTTGCTGGACGGTGAGAGGTGCCGGCTGTCGGGCAGCAGGGGGGTTGATGGGGCTCTGGCAGGTACAGCTGCCCCTGTAGGCTCAATAAGGATGAGGGACAGTGAAAAAGGAGCACCTTGGAGACCGGGGTCAGGGGTGAGACAGCTAGCATGTTGTTCACCAAGCCTGTGGGATTACATAATCTTATTACTGTCAGAGGAGGCAGGCAAACATATCCGCAGATGGTTGCAGGGCTGAGCACTGACATTCTGTCAGAGATCCAGCAAAAGTTATTGTTTTAGAGATTTTGGTCCTCCTCTCTATTTTACTCTGACAGCCTCTAAAATATTTCCTTTAGTTTAATGCTATTTATTAATGCAGTCATACATCAATGACCAATGACTATTCAACGCCACTTGGGGTAAAAACTGTTTAATACATGGTGACAATATGTTTAATAATGCTGGAAGATTCATGAACATATCAGTTTGTAAGTGCTATATTGTAGGCAACTGGATGTATTCCAGAATCTGAAACAAGTCCAGTGGCCTATGTTGACCTATATGACTGAAAATCACCACCATAGATACCAAGATATCAGTATGTTTGCTCACAACCATTCTGTTATGTTCATTTGTCAGAAACAGCAATGTTAATCATCCAAAAGTAGTCAGAAATGTTTGTACCTCATAACACCATTACCAACAATTCAATTATTATTAAGTGCTATGGTGTTAATTACATCTCACATATATGAGGTCATATTGTCATTGCGATTTAATCTTCTGATTTCCAGAATATATAAACATTTCTCTGATTGTATTGAGAGTTGTATTGTCACACAGTCTGCATGCACCAGAAATGTTCTCCTCTGTTCTTACTGCAAAGCAGAGGGGTGAGAGTTCCAAACTACTGACCAAACATTCTACTTTAGTGATAGCTGAATTTGAACCATATTATATATAAACATGCATATGCTCTTTTTATTTCAGAACTGTTTTTAATACATGAAAATCATTCTGAAATAAATATGGATAAAGGCTATTTTTATTTTATAGGGGGCTGACAGACAGCTGCTGCTGCTGCTGATGCACTTGACGTATCTGTTCGAATGACATGTTTATATTAATTATACTCTGCCTCATTGATCATCATGTGAGAAAATAATTTGTGTTTGAATTTCTGTCATCAATAAATATTTCTTTTTTGTAATGGTAAAAAGAGCAAGAGGGACAGAGAAATTCCCACAGACTCCCTGCAGTGATTCTAACTGGCATGTCATTGAACACAATGTTGCTCACCTTCTTCACTGGGACAGGGAGGGGGACAGTTATGGGGAAACTGGGGTGCTGCTGACTCATCTGTTGTTAAGTCTGCTAAAAGGAGCAGGGACAATGATTTAATATGAATATCCTGCTAAACGTTTCCCTGCACTGATTAAATGTTGATGAAATGTAGTCTAACACTAGTCTGTGGCTAGCTTATTTCACTATGGACATTAAGCAAACAGGTTGATACCACTCACAGACTATAGGCTACCCACCTTTCTTGGTGAAAAACTGGGTTATACATTGTCACCCTTTCCTTTGTCTATCCTCTCTTTCTTTCCTTTTTTGAAAACCAGATTTTGATTTAGGCAACATTGCCATCACTGTAGTCAGGCATGGACTGGCCATCTGGCATACCGGGCAATGCCCGGTGGGCCGACGCACATTTTTGGGCCGGGCTGTCATAATTTAATCAAAAAAGTTTATTATAAATCATTTTTATCGACCGCGACGGCCCATTGGTTGATTTTCTAGAAGGACATTGGGCTAATCCAATGAAATCTCTCAGCCCTCCTCTTTTTTTTTTTCTCTAAAGGCCCCCACACACCGGCCCAACTGTTGGACGTCTGAAGCGTTTGGAGAGACTCGGACGAGGTCGGGAACATTTCTGTTTGGTGTGTTCATCTGCGTCTGAAGCTTTCGGAGTCGTTCGGATGTTGTCTGCTCCGATTGAGCATGCGAAGTCTGAGGAGGAGGGCTGTCGGACGTCTGAGCCATTGGATTCTCTGATTGAGCGAATCAGCGCGGTGTGTGGTAGGGCGGAATACTGTGTGCGCTTTGTTTTTCTATGGACTCCGTTCTGTTATTCCCCGTTTTCATGTTTTGCAGTACTGGCACGAGACTGGCTGTTATTATGTCCGTTCAGGACGAATTAATTTGTGTTCGTTTGGTAATGCCTCGCTGCATGTTTAGTATGCAGCTGTTTTTATCTGAAAGTTAAGTTTCGTTTTGATCGAAAGTAAAGAGAGCTGCGTGCATAAGCCTCTCGTTTACAACTCACAACACAAGCGCCAGCCGCTTATTGCATCTCGCGCAAGCGCAGAACGTACACGCTGCTGTGGAGTAGGCAGCACGTCGAAGCGGTGCGTTTCAATGCAACTTTTCTGCCGAACGGGTCAGGCAAGAGGCAACGGAGTGGTCGGAGAGTGGTCGGATAAGGCAGTTGGATGTCTGGGCGGTGTGTGGGGGGCTTAAGTGCAAAGTTTAGAGGGGGCGGCCCATTGGTCCATCTTCAATATAGACAGTGGACTGAACCAATCAGGATATAGTACGACAGCCGCCCCGCCCCTCCCTGCGCTGTCACCTGTAACTTCTGCTAGTTTCAAAGTGTTAAGCACGAGAGTGAGTAACAACATGGAGCAATTCAAAAGAAAGAAAAGTTGCTGCTAAGAGAAGAATTTCACTGTAGATGCTGCAAAATGTGCTAAAATCACAGACTTGTTCGCTGGAGGGGCTGCTGTAGCCTCCACGTCCTCTGAGACAGCAGCAGCAGGCAGGAGAGGAGCAGCCAGAGATGCTGCTGACTGACAGGGACAGTGTAGTACAGCCGGTAAGCAGGTAGTAACGTTAGGATAATACAGGGACTGTGAGGTGATGGAGGCAACGGTAGCTCTATTACATGAAGCGTTATCAACGGGTCGGGCCGGCCCGACAAACCCGACCAGACCTGCAGGCTCAGGTCCGGTCAGGTTAACGTGGGGGGGCGGCAGACAATTCATGCCAGTGTGTCGCGCTGCGTCGGGTTTGGGCTTAAAAACCCGCGGGCCGGGTCAGGTTGTAATTCAGGCCCGTTGAGAACTCTAATTACATGAGAATGATGAGCAATGGCGATTGATTAGTATCAATATTAATTGGTGATGTATACTTCCCAAAATCTGGGAGCCACGGCACCTTATTCTGACAAAATAGCAAACAGTTGAGGCCAAGAAGTGTTGGATAAGCAGCAAGTGTCCATTTTAGGCTCCATCATGGCATTTTAGATATTTAGGTTAAAGGTGTTGAAGGCTGCAGAGTAGTTTGAATTTGTAGCAACCCTCTATGCTGTGGTTAAACATGTTTTTAAAAACTGATTTTAAAACTGCTGAATGATAAGTAAAAGCTTTGCAATTTAAGCATTACTAAAGTAAGTGTAAAAAGAGTATAAATGTATTATTAGCAAAAGGTATGCCCACATTGAATAAGAGTAGTGCCAAATGCTTTTAAGACATAGTTGCTTTGTATGAGTTCATAAAGCAGCCCTGTCTTTAGCCTGATGTAATAATGTTGCAGCTTTTTAAAGGACGGAGCACCTTTCAACGTGAAGAATTAGAACTGAGCTGCTATATCAGGGAAATTCAGAAAATCCATGTTAGAGATGATTTCAATAAAAAGGATAAATGAATCAATTGAACTACACAGAGCAGACAAAAGTGGTGGAGTTAACAATAGATGCTAAACTTCTGACATTTAGGATGTTGATGATACATTATGCTTGAAATAGAGAAGGAGGAGGTAGAACTATGTGTTGAGTAAATGTACTTATTTGCTTTTCACAATGATTATTTGATAGACTTCTAAAGTAATGATAAACTGTACATTTCTAATAAGCCTAAAGGCAAAAAGTTATCTTTCTTTTTTTTTCACTTGTGCTCCGCTAATTAAGAGGGGCCGGTCTAAGCCAAAAGTGCCAGGGCCGATTTTTTGTCCCCGTCCACCCCTGACTGTAGTTTTGGCGCATCTGCTGACTGCAAACTAAACACCGTCACTGATAAATGCGCTAAGGCAGAACCAAACCATTTCCTGCAGATACGGGGCGGAGGGTCATTATGGGCATTTACTTTTTGGTCAATGGGGATATTTAACTTTTACTGCCAAAAACAAGTAAAAACAAAGAGTTAATTAATTGTATTTTTATATTTGAAATATATACTAAATGATGATGGTTTAATAATTTCATATTCGTTATTTTTTGGGACCCCTGTCATTCAGGGGCCCTTGGAATTGTCCTAACTTTTCCCCCCTATTCGGCACCTCTGCACACAGGCTCATTACTGATAGTCAGACAAAAGTAAAGTAAATTAAATGTTTGTTTTTTTTAACAATAATCAAAATCAATATAAACAGACAATGGTTGGAACTGCTGAGGGGAAAAGGGGTGAGCAAAGGGAGCAAATGACAAAAAAAAAGCAAAAAAAAACACCCTTCTTAAAAGCAGTTAAGTGATTGAAAGTACTTTATTACATACATTTAAAAAAAGGCCTCAATATGAAATGTTAAGATTCAGTGAATTTGTAGTAAAATTTAGCCCAACCACAACCAAAAGGAAAAACTAAAGCTGAGGCCATATGTGGAGTGGCAGACTACACAGAAGTAGTGTCCAGGGGTGCAACTGCTACCACTACCCACCTTCAGTCAGGGGCGGACTGGCCATCGGGAGTACCGGGACTTTTCCCGGTGGGCCGGTCACTAATGGGCCGATGGAAGGCCGTTTTTTATTTTATTTTTATTCATTTATTAATTTAACTTTTTTTTTTTTTTTGCCATGCCTCGCCTTGCCTATTGTAACTCTCCCGGCCCAGGGAGAGAGACATGCATCGGTTGGCCCACAGTGCTCAGCTGCAGACACAGTAGAGAGTTGACGATTGGCCCAGTGGCTTGTCTGTCTAAAGAATACCTGGCCCAATAGCCCTATGAAAGGCTACAGAGGCCCAGAAGTGTCCCACCCACGCATGTTCTAGACCCCTCCTCGTCCAATCACTTTTAATGATGAGGAGTCGATGATGAGAGAGAGAGCGAGAAAAAAACCCAACAACAACACACGAAAAACAAAAATGGAGAAGGAAAGTAAGGCGGTGCGGAAACATTGAGGGAAAGGAAAAGAAAAGCTGTAGCAGCACAGGCTGCTAAAAGTAAAACGATTACGCAGATGTTTGCTGCAGGGGCCGGCCTGGCCGGGGCGAGCAGCACCGAGGCTGCAGCTTCAGCAGCGGGACCTTCACGTGAGTCTGACAGTGAGTCTGAAGAGAGTGAGGCTCCCATTACCACTGACTGCCCTGATGGTGCAGGAGGAGGCTGAAAACATAAGTGTTGAGGAAGACTCTCCCACCATGTGAAGGAGGTAGTGATACCGTGGTAAGCAGGTATGTGCCCTCTAGAATGGTGTGGATAAACATTCATTAAAATAAATGATTCAGAACGGTTGCTTAACTGTCTATGAACTTTACTTGACATAATAAATAGCAAACTCTGGATGGTGTGGTGTGTTACAACTAAATCTAGTTATCTAAAATATTGGAAAACAATAACCATATTCATATACTATCCTGAATAATTGATTAGTTGCTTTTATTAACCACTTAAGCCCCATTTCACACTTTCATCAAAGGATGCCACACAAAATTGCAGATCTACAAGCTTACAACTCACATGTTGCAATGTGACGTGTTTTCAGCATGTAGATCTGCTATTTTCACAGTTTTTGATCCTTTCTACCTATAATGACATCCCCCAAATCAGGTCACCACAGTTAAAGTGTTTAAAGTGCCAACATGCACCTTTCTTTGTGCCCACACTCCAATTTGGTCATGAAGGACACTGAGCTAACAACTTAATATGTACACTTTACATATTTTTTTCAGTCAGTGTTTATGGTTTATGTCCTTTCAGCAGTTTAACATTATACAGTTAAAATTAATAAAACACTGATTAACTACTGTTACAATAAAACATCTGCATATATATTACTCATGATGCAGTACACAAATTACAAGTATTTCCTCTTATGTCATGCTTCATTGTCTATACATTATGTTGAGCTGTACTGTCTGTCTAAAATAAAAATGAGTGTTTGTCCATTTTTCAGATCAAAATACTATTGTTTTCCATATTTTAGCCAACTAGCCAAAGTTCTTATCGCATGCAGACTCATTATGTGCATGTAATCTTGTTCAAACGTAACCTATTCCACACTATTCCTCTACTTTTCATGTCCAGGTTTGTAATAAGCGACAGGCCCAGTACATCATCTCCTGTGGAGATGATCTTACCAGAGACCCCAAGCAGCCCAGTGAGCCCACCCATAGATTATTTCACCCGTCCCAACCCAGACACCCTTTCTCCAGTATCCTTCTTAAGAGCAACTGAGCAACACACTGTGTAGTTATCATTTATCTTATTCAAGGCTTCAGAATATAAAGGGATATTGTTTGTGCGTTTTGTATGTACATCAACGGGGCGCAATATCTGCGCGCGGATTGTAGTGGGCCTGTCTGGACCAAAAGTCCAGGGTCAAATTTTTGTCCCAGTCCACCCCTGCCTTCAGTGTAGCACAGCAAACCTCACAGCAAATGGTGCAGTCAATAGTATCTACCTGTGTGTTTATTTACATACAAAAAGTGAAGGGACCTCACCACAGGTGCCAAGCCTCCCACCAATATGGCAATCTGCTTATAAAAACAAATGGTCAGAAAACACAAGTCAGCAAATAACAAAAAGGTAACAACCAACAAAGTAAAGTAAAGTAACCCGGTTGGTCTAAAACACAAAGTTAAGGCAAAAGGGCAAAACTATTTCAAAATGCAACTTAATGGGAAAGGCAAAGTAAATGTGAGCAATTGCAGCAAACTAAATGTGGAACGTGGGATGTGGGCAAAACAGCAGTGTTATGGTGCAGGTGAACCTGAAAAAGGGGAAACTAAAATTAACAAGGCTCACTGCACACAAAAATACATTTTAAAACTCAGCCTACTCACCAGAAATGCTCTAGTGAGGGCAAGCAGGGATCTCACAGCCACTGGGACACCAACACTGCCAGCCACAGCAGAGAGAGCAGGAAGCAGAGGTCAAACCATGGTACACAGGTGCCTTATAGCTTGGTGCTGATTAGAGAATTTGTTGTGGGAGGAGTTGGGCCAAGGCTGCATTCACCAGCACTACTAAGGGTAGTCTACCCCACCACATTAAGAACGGATGAGACACGTCTTCTGCTCAGGGTCAAATTGACCTGTTCACCTAAAATCTTTCTATTGATAAAATTTTATCAAGCCAATCGCCAGACCAACTGTAACCCAGTTTCCACAAAAACTACATATAAAGCAAAACGGAATGTTTCTTTATGTTGCAGTTTTTCGTTTGCTCATGTTGAATTTTATATTTTTCTCTTGTCACAATGCTGTGCTTATGCTCTGGTTGGGTTAAGGCACAAAAGCCATTTGGTTAGGGTTACAAAAACATCATGGTTTGACTTGAAATACTTGTTTTGCTCACCACAACTGTACTGTTCTCTCTATGTGTTTTGCTCTTGCATGAACACAGATAAACAGCCAGCCACACTCCTTATTCAAGAGCCAGGAAGTGAGCGGCTCGCTCCTTTATTATCTTCTCACACATAAGTCAGCATTTCTGACTGCATTGAATTTGGTGTAAAACTAGAAAAGAAAGATACAAAAAAGATGTCTTAATGTTTACGGTGGATGTAGCGCTATGGCTCGCGGGGATTTTTTCATTCAACCATACCAGTTTGACCCAGAGGGAGAGGCTCCTGAAGAAGTACAGACTCTGTGGCTGCAGCAGGACGTTTCAGAATGGTTAGTGTGTCTGATAATGCAAGCTCCATCGTAATATTATTAACATTAAACTCGCTTCAAACGCCATTGCATAGCGGACCGAAGCAGAGCTAACTAGTTAGCAGATTTCCAGCTGACTTCACCATACTTGTCAGCAACTGTAAATACTATCAAACCGAGGCAACATCTTTCGGTGGCTCGGGTGCAGTTGCTGGGTCCAGTATGGGTGGGACTGATCCTTTTACGAGGGTCAGTGTCGAGGCAAAGCCAGCTTTGTACTGACCCTCGTTACTGAAGCAGTCCAATGTAAAGTGGTAGCACACACATATAAGCTAACAAGAAACTGCAGCGGGCACGTTGTCATTAAAAAATGAAACACAACCACTGTCTCTTCTGTTGTTCTGTAGCTGGGACAGAATATAGGCACTTATGTTGATTTTTACAACCAACAACAGAGCAATTTGTGTGTCCAACTTTGAGCGACGACATTACGAAACACTGCTGTCTCACCGCTGGACACACCGAACTTCACCTCGGGGTTAGTCCCCCCCCCTCTTGGATATCTCCTATCACCGCACAGAGGAGGCCGGCCTAAGTAAATGACTCCTTTCATTACATAACGAAAGGAGCTGAATCTGAACAGCCTGTAGGAGCGCCGTTTTACCAGTGGGGCTGCAGAAACCATGCAGGAATCGCTTCTTTTCATCATTCTGGGAGTTGGCAGGCTCAGGGAGGACCAGCTTATATATGTAGAGACCAGAGAAAATGTGATTTTCATAATATGGGACCTTTAATAAACAGCCGTGTAAATACCAGTATCAACGTATCAAAGTATCAACTGCTTGATATTAACTCAACAGTTATTAGCACAGCAGGCTAGAAAACAAGGCAAATTAGCATTTAAGTATACACACTGCTGTCACACAAGCCACGACATCATACTGTTACTTTATACACAAAATACCCTTAAAAGATATTAACACATCTTATCAAATCTGTAAACAATGTGTAACACTTACAACCATTGCTTTCTGAGAGATTAACTGCATTGATGCAGCTGTGAAACGATGCACACACGTTTTTTCCTCTTGTTTACATTTTTACTTCCTACTTCCGGTTAGATGGGAGATTTTCAAAAGAAAAGCGCCACAAATACATATAAAGATAAAGTAAACTAATTAACATTTCAAAGTCGTTTTGAGTGTCTTGTAACATATTAAACATATTCAGGGCAGAACACTCCCCGTCTGACATTTACTGATGCCACTTAAGACTTAACTGTCCTGATTTGAACTCTGGCTTTCCTTTGCCAGGAGTAAGACCACCTCAGTGATAGGCCTTAAGAATGTCTTTACTTTGTCATGTGATGTTGTCCTGACCTCAACTTTGCGGACATTCCCATCACCGCTTGGAATGGTAGATGTGACCAGACCCACTGGCCACTCATTGTGGGGGGAATCACTCTGTTTAGGTTGCACAATGTCTCCAACTTCCAGGTTGCTACATGCTGTGTGCCACTTACGCCTCGGCTGAAGGGTATGGAGGTATTCAGTTCTCCATCGACTCCAAAACTCTTTAGCAAGTGCCTGCACCTGTCTCCACTGACACTTGAAAAGATCCTTTTCCTCGAAACTGCCGTGTGGAGGAGACACACCTGGTTTTTGGGTCAAGAGCATAGCAGGGGTCAGCAGCATTGGAGAGGAAGTATCGGAGGAGACCGGGACTAAAGGTCTGGCATTGATTATAGCACACACCTCTGCCATTAAAGTACAGAGCACATCATGAGTCAGGTGAGTATGCTTGGTTCGCAGCAACATGGAATCGAGTATCCTCTGGGTCACGCCAATCATGCCACACCCCTCCCATGTGGGATGCATACGGGGGGTTGAATTCCCATGTGCAAACATTCTCGTGTAAGTACTTTAAAGGAACTTAGGGCAGGATTTGTGAAAAAATAAACATTAACTTTAAGTATTTTAATGCTAATAGGTGATGAAGCGTTCAAAACCAAAAAGAATGAGCCCACGCACGTATCTCTCCGTTGAATTGAACAGGCTGTGTGCTGCATAATGTACTGCAATTCGGGGTCCGAATTTCCCGCGCAGCCCTGCGGACGCGACGTCACATGACGCTGAATGCGCGTCCTCGACGGCTTGGAGACTGGAAGAAGACAAGCGCGGTGGATCCAAACTAGTGTTTGGGTAGCAATGGATTCTGCTACGGCCAGAAAACGATCCAGCACCACACAAACTCCAATAACAAGTTATACTAAGAGGAAAACGAAGGTTTTATAAGCGGCAAGTCATGAGTCTAAACGAAATTACTACCAAAGCCGGGCTGGCACCTGAATAAACACCGGATATGCGTTCCACTCATGGAGGCAGCTTCAAGTTGAAGTGGGACTGAAAACAGATGCTGACATGGCTCATTTCCTAGTAACCAGGTAAGAAAACATTACAGGTCATGTTTAGAGCTTGATTTGAAAATCTTATGAGATCACCGAGGACTCTGAGTGAGCTAATGTGCAAAGTAGCGTTAGCTGCTAACATGTATCTTAGTCCAGTCCTGTGTAGGTACAGACTGCGCATTTTCCACGGTCCTTCAGTCTGAAAACGAATAGTTAGAAATATGTCCCTTTATATATAGGACTGAAAGCCCAACTATTATCCGGGAGGTGATGTTAGCAGCTGGCTGTAGCAACAGGCTAAAGGTTTCTTTGTGTCTGTGTAGTCAGATTAGCCGCTAGCTACACACAGCGAGCCGGCTTCCTGGCTGCTTCATGTCTGTAACGTTAAGAGGATAAGGCCATATCATACACACAGCGATATGGCTCCTGTCTTGTTCCCGTCAGCGGGAAATACGCTATTTAGGGGGTACAGCAACGGTATTTACAGGCTATGTGTTAGGTGTGTATGTGTGAACATTTATATTATATATAATATTTTATATTTAAACTGTCTTTTAGCTACAAGAGACTGCAGCGTTGCATCCTGAGGAAGCATATAGATGGAGAGGCGCTCCTAGGAAAAGCAAAACACTGGCCTAGTGACCCATCTTGCAGGAGTTGTGCTTCCCCCGACCCCTCAACAGCAGAACTGGTCCAGACACACATTTGCAGAGGACAGGTATGTCATTCACTTACATTCCACATTCATGTCTGATCAGTTTCAAATAATGTTTGTTATTGTTTTGCAGGTCAAGTCAAAACATACCTCTTTGAAATAAAAAACAATTTAGAAGTTAGTCACAAGTCATTCTCTGTAAGTGCCAGCTGTACTGTACTGAGGTCCAATACTGCAGAAAAATGTAGATATTCTGCTCACTATCACCAAGTTTAATACACTGCTAATTCATTTGAAAGTCTATCACTTCTATTTGTAATGCTCAAACAATCAGCATCAAGTCAGTAGTTATATGTGTTCTGCCAGGGTAGAGTTGAAAATAATATTTACTAGATTTGATTATGAAGCATTGTGAGCATGTGTTCTAACACTACTTTTCTCTTCTCTCCATAAAGGCCTCAGCTACATGATCCAAAGCTGTGAGCAAGAAAAGAGAGAAGACAAGACCGTCTTGTCTACCACACATTGATTTTATTATGAACGTGTAAAAGAAAATACAAAATAAAACTATGTACATAATGCAAATTTGAAAATACTTTCTTTTCACTGTAAACTTTGAAAATAAAATACATATTGTACAAAAATTGCATTTATTTTTGGATGAAAGTGGAATCTTTGGCTAAAAATGTTTATTTTTTGAGGTATTGTGATCACAGATACACAAAACAGTTGAAAATTTTAGTCTGGCATCCTAAATGGAGCTTCTTTGTAACCTGTGTAGTTCGCAAAGGGGATAGGAAGTTTTGGCTCGGATGCGAAGAACACAGCAGCTCCAGGCAGCACATCTCCAGGTGGGCACTCCTGCTCAGACACTGGTCCGGAGCCTGCCGACACATACTCCTCCTCTGAAGTTTCCTCTATGTGTGTCACTCCTTCCATAGTCAATTCCAAATCCTGAAACAAAAACAATGAGAATAAGAATAACTTTATTAATCTTCAAAGGGATGTTATGATTTTACTTAATGTTATTTTAACTGATTCAACTTAGTATAATACCAGCTATGATTTCTGTTTTTCTTGCATTTACTCTGTTATTGCGCAGTGCTATTCATATTGTCTTATAATGGGAATGGTTTCACACATTATCTCAGTGGCACTGGCACATAACACTTGGCTTGAGACACTGAATCATGCTGTTACATGATAATGACTGCACACTTATGTCAGCGTGTTAGAAAGCTTTATCCAATGTTATAAATATTAGCTATGTTGGTAATTACCACAGTCAGAAATTAGCTGCAGCCACAAGCCAAATGCTCGTCAAACACCATAACGTTGGTGGCAGTCACATTAGCTTCAGTCACAAAACAATGGTTATCGCTAGCTCGTTATTCACTGAAATTTGAACTTCAGTAACCATTTGGCCAGTGTAAAGTAAACGTATTTACATTACAACTATCATTTTGCTGAATTAATGCGCAAATGTTGTCAAAGAAATATACTAAAGTTGCACTAAAATAAACAGTTTACTTACTTCGTCGCTTGAGATGATGCTGTTCGCAGATGTAGGCTACCAACGAAGTTCCGCGGAGGTATGTGCGGAGGTCTTGCAGTAAACAGTGACCTGAACAGCGACTTGTGAGTAAATAAATAACCATGTCACAGCATCAGCTGCACGGCTGTGAAGAGTTCATGCACACTCCCGCAGCGGGTTGGCTGATGGCTGCAGTTACCCAAAAGGCCGTCGTGTCACTATTGAGTCTTATTTCTTGATCCTGCCCTAAGTTCCTTTAAAGTGCTGGTTTGCTTTGGATCATCCGGTCTTATGCACAGTTCAGAATTGGCTCCGATAAAGTTTGTGCCCCGATCTGATCTCAGCTGCCTCGCTGGCCCTCTTACAGCGAAAAACCTTCGGAGGGCATTAATGCAGCTGGCTGCATCCATCGACTCTATGACTTCTATATGCACAGCTCTGGTACTCATGCATGTAAAAAGTATGGCCCAGCGCTTGCTCTGAGCTGCGCCACCTCTGGTGCGTCGGGTGAGAACCTCCCAGGGGCCAAAAACGTCTAATCTTACATAGGTGAATGGCGCTGATGAGCTCAGACGCTCTGGAGGGAGGTCGGCCACCTTTTGGACCTCAAGTCTTCCACTTAGCTTGCGGCAGGTGATACAACGATGAAGGACTGAACTTATCAACCTCTTGCCAGCAACAATCCACAGGCCTGCAGCCCTGATTGCACCCTCGGTGAATTGTCGCCCTTGGTGTTCAACCTTCACATGGTAATGATTCACCAGTAGTGTTGTGAAATGACTTTGTTTCGGGAGAATGATTGGATTTCTCACCTCTGGACTGATCGATGCATGTCTCAGACGTCCTCCGATCCGTAAGAGGCCATCATTCATGGAAGGATCGAAGTTCAGGATTGTGCTTGTTCTTGAAATTGCTCTGTCTTCTTGCAGTGCAGTGTACTCTTCTGGATAAGCATCCCTTTGAACAGGCTTAAGTATGACCCACTTGTCTTCTGCATTGATGCCATCCTTTACATGTAGCTGGTGAGTCAGATCTGAACAAACGAGTTTGATGGATCAAGAATGAAACTGCCCTCAGCAAAGACCCCCAAGTGGAGAAGCGTTGGAAACGTCCTGAAGTAAATTTACATTCACTAATGCAGGAAGCAAGGGTGGTCAGTTGAGGTCTCACATCTGCATCTGTTTCGGGATCCACCAACTTAAAGGTCTCCTGTGTTTCAGCCAGAAATGGTTTGTGGAGGAACTCCGGCCCTGTAAACCACATGCTGTTGGTAAGTTGAGACGCTGGAACAGACTGGTGGCCAGATCAGCTGGATTTTGACCTGTAGGCACATAATGCCACTGTTGAGAGGAAGTTGTCTTGCAGATACGGTGAACACGGTTTTGTACATACAGAAAGAATCGATTTGATGTATTGTATATATAACCAAGGACAACTTTACAGTCACAATAGAACCTCACTGCATCTGGTTTGTGGTCAAGCTCGACGAGGATCAGTTCAGCCATCTTGAAGGCCAGCACAGCTCCACACAGTTCGAGGCAAGGGATGGTGGGCTCGGGTTGAGGAGCCAGCTTAGGCTTGTTGTTGACTGCCACTTTAAATGTCAGCAGGGCTCCAGAGTGCGACCATTTTGGTCGCATATGCGACCAAAAATTTTAAGAGTGCACCTAAGGATTTTTCTAGGTCGCACCGGTGCATCTAAAAAATATAAATGTACTTTGCAAGCACATCGTCTCTCTGTGTTCTCCTGTGACTGAACTGACAGTCATGGTTGATCATTATCTTGGTCTAAACCGATAAGAGACAGAGTTTGGGCAGAACTTTGCCTCAGATTGGCTGTGGTCACTGCTCTCCGTTGTGTGTATCTAAAATTTGCGAGCGGCAAAACAAAAAAAAAATGCGAGCGGTGCGAGCGACCTGAGCGCCACAGCAGCGGAAGGGGAAAAGAAAAGAAACAAAACAAGTCAAAATGAAGAGGGGCAGAAGTATTGAAAGTTTTTTCACAGAACAATCTAAGCCGACAACCACCCCTGCTGCATGCCAAGCCCCGGTCCTTCGGCGGCATCAGACTCGGAACCAGAGGAGACAACCGAGTCAGAAGCCCTTTTTAGATAGAAAAGGCGGCGCATTTGCTCCAAGGCAAGGGCGGCAATTTGCTAGCCTGTCTTTCTAAAACCGAGGCGTAATATTCCTCCTTTTCCAAAAGCCGCCTCTGAGGTAGGCGTAAACATGTGACGTGACGTGAAGCTGGAAGTTGGGCTGTGAACGGTGACATAGAATTTGTCTTCAAAATAAGAGCTTTACATTGCACCCCACTGGAGTTTAGAACTGGGTTCTTAGCGGAGGGCTTTTAATTTGAAAGTAGCAGCCATCCTTAGCTTTCCGACATAACATCAAGCTAACACAACAAAACAAAGACCGAGGCTCCTGGATCTCAGCGGCTGCTCAGTTGTTCATCTTAATGTCTGTGGATGAAGTAATGGACTGACTGCTGTGACCAGCTGTTGCATGGTTTTAAAACTCCTCGGTTGTGGGTCGCACAACAGTACAGGTCATTGACACCTCCGCCCAGCTCACCCACGGGCCGGCACATTTCCGCCTCGGTTTTAGATAGCAGTCGAGGCGGAAATAAGTGTACCCTCCGAGGCGGAAAATCAACGACCACAACAGACCCCCAATTTGCCGGCCTCTGTCAAAAAACCACGGACCGAGCCGCCAAAAGGATGGGCAAATTGGCGGCTTGGTGCTCTGTCTAAAAACGGCTAGAGAAAGAGCCCGGCCCCGAGACTCAAAGTAAAAAACTGAAAACGTATTCTTTCAGGCAGGACTGGTTGAAACAGTTTCCCTGGTTACGGTACGATAAAGGACGTAATATAATGCACTGTGTATACTGTCATGAGTGCGGTCAGAGTTTGGCCGGTAATAGTGCATTTGTAAGCGGGTCAACAACGCTTCGTGTCGAAACTTAAAAAAAACACAGCATGTCAAAAAAACACACTACATGCCGGGACTGGTGTGTGGAGAAAGTGGCCCCTCTCCCAGCTGCATTTCAGCGGCAGGCAGCAGCAATCAGGTCCTCTGAGGAATCAGAAATTATTATAAAATGTAATGCTGCATACAACATTGCCAAAGAGGAGCTGCCTAATAGTGAAACACCTTATTTTTCATATTTTTTATGTCAATGTCCTTCAAATAAAGACAAGGATTTCTCAATATCTTGGTCTTGTTTGGAAATCATTCACGTTATATTAAAGTTGTGGAGCCAGAAAGGTCTCCTTATGGCGTTAAAATTCGAGTGCACCTAAATTTTGTGCCAGTGCACCTAAAAAAAAAAGTTAGGCGCACCAGTGCAACCAATGCAAAAAGTTAGTCTGGAGCCCTGGTCAGAGTCTGTTTCAGCAAAAACCAAGACTTCTTTGCACTAGAAGCTCTTCTTTGTCGAGGCCCAGGTCTCTCAGGCCTGCAGCCAGGTCTTCAGGTGTGAAGGCTTGCATCACTGTGACACAATTAGAAGCGATTTTATGCAGTTTCAGGTTTGATTCTGCCAGCGAAGCTTGAGTGCGCTTGAGCAGATCAATGGCTTCAGTCTCAGATGGGAGGAAGATGAGCCCATCATCCACATAAAAGTGTCGCTCAACAAAGTGGCGAGAGTCAGAGCCATACTTTTGTTCACCTTCTTGGGCAGCTCTCCAGAGGCCATATATAGCAACTGCCGGCGAAGGGCTGTTCCCGAACACATGTACTGAGCTCCATCACTTAGTCAGATCGTTATCCTTGTGCCAGAGGAATTTTAAGTAGTCTCTGTGGTCTTCTCTCACCAAGAATCCATAGAACATTTGTTGGATGTCGGCAGTCAGTGCAACAAGCTCCTTTCTGAATCTAAGCAGCACTCCCAGGAGCGAGTTATTTAAGTCAGGGCCTGAAAGCAGAACGTTGTTAAGAGAGATGCCACCTTCTTGTGCGCTGGAATCAAATACAACTCGTATCTGACCTGGCTTTTGGGGGTGGTACACTCTGCACTCTCAGGAAGAAGGGAAGCTTCTTCAGCATGTCCGTTTAAAAAAAGCCTCTCCATAAAGGCAACAAACTGTTCTTTCATTTCAGGATTTTTGCTCAGTGTACACCGCAAGGAGTGGAGACGGGAGAGAGCTTGGGCACGGTTATTTGGAAGGCGTGGCCTGGGGGACCTGAAAGGTAGGGGAGCGGTCCAGCTGTTCTTTTCATCTCTGTCCTTTTCCATGACCTCCACAAACGTTTCGTCCTCGAAAGACAAGGCAGGTTTGTCATCATTCTCTGTTCTCATGAACACACTGCTTCCAAGTTTGTCTTGAGCTGCCACACCGTTGCCAGAGTAGCTGGAGAGATGAGCAGAGGTGCCGGGTCTGTGCTCCCCGCTGTAGCTCTCTTTTTCTTTGACGCTGATGTGTTTCTGACATGGCGTTAGATAGGATGGACGTCCGTTCTGTAGGACATTGGTCTTAAACACGGCTACAGTGGGTTTGTGAGCACTATCAATACAAACTTCCCCCACTATCACCCACCCTAAATCCAAACGCTGGGCAAAAGGTGCATCGTGGGGCCCACTGATTTGCTGTCTCACCATGTGGACACACATGAGGTCTCTCCCTAGTAAGATCAGGATCTGCGCCTCAGGATCAGGCTCTGGGATGTAAGGCGCTACGGGTCTCAGGTGAGAGCTGGAAAGAGCGACCTCTGGTGAGAGGATTTCTGATTGATTGCTCATGATCTCAGTACATTCAATGAGTGGCGGTAAGTTTAAACACACTTCACCATTTATTGCTTGTACCTGAAAACCGACTGCCTTCCTTCCAGTCATTTCGACGGTGCCGGCACAAGTTCTCATCAGGTAGGGTGAAGGGTTGCCTTGGATACCAAAGAGCTGGAAAAACTCAGCTCTAGCCAGCGAGCGATTGCTTTGGTCGTCAAGGATGGCATACATCTTGACTGAGCATTCCTTTTGTCCTTGTAGGAAAACTTGAACCAAGCATATCTTTGCACAAGATCGTGCTGGGTGACATTCTCCACGGACCTCAGTGCACCTTGACGTAACCTCTGAAGGCGTGTTGTTTTGCTGCTCTGTGTCTGGCTCACTCGCAGATGACACTGCTGGTGAGAGGTGTACGTCTGGATGCATGGCTGTGCAGTGTCGATCACTCTCACACTCGTTACATTTCAGCTCCACAGAACAGTCTCTGGCCATGTGAGTAGCAGAGAAGCACCTAAAACATCGTCTGTGATCTCTTAGCAATATTTTGCGTTCTGTCAGCGGCTTCATTTTAAAGGCTCTGCACTTTTCCAGAGGATGAGATTTATTGTGAAGCGGGCAGTACTTAGCTGGATCACCACTGTTTTTCTTCTCCATCTCTGCTCTATACATTGAGTTTGGACCTGCTGCTACTGACAAGTCTGTCTTATGGACGGCTATAGTCGTTCTCACATCATCATGCTTTGCTATGGGCCTTTCATTACGGAAATGAGTGCGGCTATTGTTCATCAAGACAAAGCTGTGGTCATTTCTAGCTTTTGTCTCACCGTTGACAAAGTCAACAAAGAAGGAGAACGGGGGATAACTTACAGCATAATGTTCTTTATATCTTGACCCAGTAGACAGCCATTTCATTTTTCTTGTAGGTTTATTGGCAGCTTTTCGACGGTGGGGTTAATGCCTCGAGGTGTGTCAAGGTAACTGAGTCCAGGTAAGTACCCATCGTCTTTGGCTGAGAGCAACTCCATGAGCAGGTCACTAAGTTCTCTTAGTTTAATGTTCTCCCTTGAAGTGAGATGAGGAAAATTGTCCAACCGCTTGAATAGAGCACTCTCTATCACTTCAGGGGTGGCGTAGCACTCTCTGAGCCTTGTCCAAGACATCTGAAGTGTGGCTTCAGGGTTAGTGACGTGCACTGCTCGAATTCTTTTAATGTGTTCAGATGATTCCTTTCCTAGCCATTTTACCAGGAGATCTAACTCTTCGCCAGCTGTTAGGTCTAAGTCTTGAGTGGCGTTAAGGAAGGAGGACTGCCACGCTCTGAAGCTCTCAGGCTGATCATCAAACTTGGTAAGACCTGTGGTTACTAACTCCCTGCGTGCCAGATATTTAGCAAAGTCTATCATGTTAGCAGCTGGAGTAATAGCAGAAGCCTTTGTGTGTGTTGGTGTTGTGGGTGAACCATCAGGGTGGTGGATGGGGCTTAATTCAGGGGCCTCCTGCCTTGTCAGTGGCTGTGTCTCTTTGATATGGGGAGGGGACAGTGTGTTTGGGTTAGGTGAAGTAAAGAATTACTCAGAGTTTCTCCCTATGCTGACCAACGACATCATAATTTGGGTAGAGAGGCAGAGGCATGGCGCTGGCAGCCGCAAGTTAGTCCCCATCCCACCTCCCACTTGCTAGCATGAACCATGATAGAGGAGAGGAGAACAGATGGAGGAAGAGTATGTTGAGAGGGGGAACGCAATTTTATGCAGTGGCAGTACAAATACAAAAGCACACCAGAGTGTCCAGCAGCTGAAAAGTAGTTTAATTAATCTAACGCAAAAACCTGGCTCAGGCGTGTTCAGTGTCAGGGTTAGTTGGGTCAGGTGTATTAGGACTGAAGCTGGTCTGAGCTTGATGTTCCAGATATGCCTCCGTTCGCTGTTGAATTACCTGTTGTGAGACGTCATTCCTGATGACACTGCCTATATCCTCATATTCTGACCGTGCTGCAGTTTCTAAAATCTCAGCCTCTGCGTTAGCAGCAGCAGCTGCTTTTTCAAGTTCTAGTGCTTCTAGGTCCGTTTCTAGTGTAGCTTTTTCCAAATCCAATTTGGCTCCCTGCTTTTTCAATTCCAACTCTTTTTGTCCGTATGTGACTTTGGTGCGTGCAGCTTCAGCTGCGGCTCTGGCCTTAGCAGCAGCGCTAGCCACTGAATGCTTGGAGGAAGATGTGCGCTTTGAGCTGGCTACTGACGCTGCCTTTTCATCCTTTTGTGTTGTCTGGGCTTCCATAACTGCAGCAGGCAAATCCCACTTATGATATGGTTTTTTACTATACTGTTCTCTCTATGTGTTTTGCTCTTGCGTGGACACAGATAAACAGCCAGCCAAACTCCTTATTCAAGAGCCAGGAAGTGAGCAGCTTGCTCCTTTAATGTCTTCTCGCACATAAGTCAGCATTTCTGACTGCATTGAATTTGGTGTAAAACTAGAAAAAAAAAGATACAAAAAAGATGTCTTAATAAACAGCCGTGTAAATATCAGTATCAACGTATCAAAGTATCAACTGCTTGATATTAACTCAACAGTTATTAGCACAGCAGGCTAGAAAACAAGGCACATTAGCAGGTAAGTATACACACTGCTGTCACACAAGCCACAACATTATGCTGTTACTTTATACACAAAATACCCTTAAAAGATATTAACACATCTTATCAAACCTGTAAATAATGTGTAACACTTACAATCATTGCTTTCTGAGAGATTAACTGCATTGATGCGGCCGTAAGACGATGCACACACACGTTTTTCCTCGTCTACGTTTTTGCTTCCTACTTCCGGTTAGATGAGAGATTTTCAAAATAATAGCGCCGCAAATACATATAAAGATAGAAAACAGTAAATTAACATTTCAAAGTCGTTTTGAGTGTCTTTTAAACATATTAAACATATTCAGGGCAGAACAACAACCAAAGATGGAAATGTCTGCATGTTTCCTGTCTGCACAGAGCAATAGAAAAATAGACAAGATAATTAAAAAGGAAATAAAAATAGAATCGGCTTATGTACATATTTACATGAATAGTGCAAAAAAGTGAGCAACAAATTTTTATACACAGATTTTAAATATATATAAATATATATATTCCCCATGTGTCCTTGAAACTTATCTAGTTGTGTGACTCAAACTGCCACCGCCATCCCCTTAAAGTCCTAAAGTCCTGATGTGAATGGTGGCTTTTAAGAATATAATGTGAACTTTATATGCCACCTTTGCTACAAAAGTCAACTTTGGATATATCTATGGTTTGCTGACATTAGATCCTCCCGACCGGACTGGTTTTTAATGTTCTGTTGAGACAACTCAAAAGAACTGTTGAGGTTACAAAAAAAACCCCTCTCATCAGACTAGACTGTGAAAAGATAATGAGGATTGGGTCTTACTGAAGAGTTGATCACAGTTGACTCTCCAGTTTGTGTTTCCTCAATTGCTACCTACATGCTAAATTCTCTGCTTTCCCTGAACATAAGTAGCCTCTGTTTGCCTCTCATCTTTGGTTCTCCTCCTCCTCTGCTAGTCCTGTGTGGCTCCCGTCCTTGGGGAAATGGTGTCTCTTTCACATAATGTCTCCCTGGGGATGTTTTAGTCTTCATACATTTCCACCTCATTTACTTTTCCAGCCTGGGGACTGCAGACTGGCTGTGTATGTGGCTGAGTCGGTGGTTGCTGTGGTTGAAAAAGTATCCTCCTTGGGGCAAAAGAGAGTGTTGGATGTTGTATATAACTGTGTTTTAGTGAAATTGTGTGGTATTAGGATCCAACATCCTCATGGAGAGTGATCATCACACACACACACACACAACCTTACCCTTGATAAACCTTTTTATGTCAACATTTTGAGATATTATTATAAAAGATTATATGTTTGTCTGTTTGATATTTTTTTATTGAAATGACAAAAAATGACACCAGTAAGCTTGTACTGAAAACAGGAGCATGTACTTAATTTGCAAAAAAATGGTAATGAATCAAGGAATAAATGAATGCAACAGCGGACATTAACTGAAATGAACCAGAACTTTTTGGCATGTTTCTGCCTTTTTTTGGTCAGTGACTGTGAAGCGGCAAACAGGAAATGGGAGAAAGAGGGTATGGCATTCAACAAGGTCGCCAGTGAAGGTTGTGACCTTGTTGCCATACATCATGCGCTACCAAGGGCATTCCATCAATTTAATTTGCATGTATTTTAATAATCATTTCATGTAAGGTTTTGGGGCCAAAATTACTGGATTTTTTAGCTTTGGATACTCTCTGGTTTCCTTCGCCTTTTATGATTTCATGTATGAGTCCTTGATGAATAAACACACAATGTATAATTACTGGTGCTAGGGGTCTCTCTATCAAAAAAACAGCAAGCTCCAACCAGCGCTGGAGGAGAGCCACAACCTCTGGAGCAATAAACACCCAGAGACACATCAGATTCTGATCGGACCTGGAGTTGTTTACTGAGGAGGAGAGCTCAGAGATTACTTTTTAACTTTTGCAATCAAAAAATGGATTTATCTTCACTCCTGTGACCTCCATTGTCAGGTGTTTATGTTCTGTAATGTTGACTGGAGCTGGAGGGGAAATGTACTTCATGAATGTAACGAAGCAGAGAGGAGAGGGGAGAAAGGAAGAGAGAGAACCAGAGTCTCTGCTGAGTGCTACAGTGAGGAATCTGGCTGTTTGGGATGAATAAATAGAAAGGATCCTGCCGTAACACAACCACCATTGCTGATGAAAATCTCAGGCACAGATGTTCAGAGACAAGGTAATGTTTTGAAATTTTTATTCACGTTACGTTTATCCTCCTTTCAGACTTTCTTCCTTACTCTCTGACTCTTACCTGGAAGTTGTTGCAACAGACAACAGAAGGAAACACACCCTAAGTAAAAATGCAGATTTCTCTGGTTTGAACATTGTTGGAACATTCAGGCTAATATAAGTACACAATTCTACATACTATATAACACATGTCTAGCTATCTTACTGAAGTCTTACATATTATATCTTTAAGTTTTGCGTTGTTGACCAGGCAAAAAAGACAAAAGATTAAAATGTCCCTTGTGAACAAATTAATAATTTGCAGCTCTCAGTCTGCCATTAAATCTTGTGGAAATGTAGAGCACTGATATTTTGTAATTTTTTTTAATTATATGAAGGCATTCACACTAACCTGTTGACTTTTGTCTTTTAGACTTCATAATGTTATATTCCTGACAAGAAACAATAATCCAGGGTTGACAGACACTGAATCCTGTCCTTTTTAAACAAGCTGCGCCTTCTTTAATTGTTTTGAAGAGACTCAGTGGTGAGCAGCGTGTACAGTTTATTTATACATGCTATCAAAAGCAGGCCCACACGTCATTAAGCTTTGTTTTGTCACTCTTCCTGCTGGTTGGCATTGATTGCCTCTATGAATAGCTACACTTTGCTAGATGACAGGCACGGAGCAGAACAGTGCAACACAAATAACAGGATATCTGCTCTGCTCAAAGACGCCAACACTGTCTTCTTCAGCAGAGAAAAGAGGCGATATTTTGTCTTAAGAGTATATTTGTGACGGAGAGACAAATAGTGAGAAAGTGAGAACATGATGCTATGAAATTATTGGTATTCTAAATGAGGCGAGGGGAGAATGTGGACCCAGTCAGTTGCCATAGTGATAAGTGAACTGAAGGTACTGCAGGGGACATTGTGTGTGTTTGTATGCAAGCAAATAATAGCATTCATATTTGGAAACTAATGCAGATATTTAAATTAATCTGAATGAATAGCTTCAAAGCATTTCACACTTATAACAGTCAGAGTGTATAAGTCTACGATGCATTGTCCACCTTATAGATCATTTGAAATTTGGCATTTCAAAATGTCTGATTTTGTGGCTATTATAAACATTTTTCTGCAACAGTCAAAATATGAAGTAAACCATGTTATATTACATTTTGGATGTGTTATTCATTCAGATGTTAGATGTGTAAAGAAGCAGAAAACCAATGTCATTATGTGATTGACCGAAATGTGACCTGATGGCAGAGTAAGTTTAGAAATGGCATCTTCTGACATAAACTAACAAGATGTTCCATAGACCCCTCTAAAGAGATCATTTTTAACCACATTATTTTAAACAAATAATAATCTAAGCACTATGTCTGCATGCCATCGTGAAAAAAATTGGTATTACGCACATTTATTGGAGTGGGAACTACCAGGTATTTATATATCTGTCTGTCTGTCTGTCTGTGGACAGATTTTGATGGCGTCACAGTTATGTAAGATGCAGTCATGAAACTTTACAGGTGTGCAGTTGTCATTTCTTTGCCTTCATAAGTCATGTGCTGATATGTGTGTGTGTGCGTGTGTGTGGCTCAGTAGTTGTCATCATGTAATCAAGTTTTTCCCTCTGGTCAGATCTCTACGCTGAGCTGGCTTGTGTGTTCTACATATGGTGCCTGTGCTGCTTTCTGCTTGACCCAGCTTCTCTCCTCGGCTCAGGAGGCTCCTGACAACATTACATTCATCAGTGTGACCCTGCTGTACAGAGTTAATGAGACCCGCTGGTAACAGGTTGGAACACAATTTCCCTTTGTGTGGGTCATGACAAGTTGCATCAACTCTCTAAAGTGCCTGTGTTAACCACCCCAAAAAATAGCATTAGAATGAATGATATCCAACAATGTCACGCTTAAAATCATTCAAACACAACTCATGAAGCCTGATTGTGAACCTGCATGCATCAGTAATCAGGTTCAACCATTGTTCAGGGTTTTTTGGCATTGTAGGTGCCAACGTTTTACAGCCGTGGTGACAAAGGAGGCATGAATGTTTTCGATGCGTTTTGCTCCATTATTGGAATTTATTCCATGAGAAAAAAATACTTTTAACCTGTTCTTATTGCTGGAAATGCATGTAAACTTATCCTAAATACCTACCCAAGACTAGCCAAAAAAAACATTTAAAGCTATTGTTGAAACATTTGGAGTACAGACATGGGTTTGGGCTCTTTTGAAAGATTATAAGCTTCATGTTCAAAGGTATGCTAACCATATTTTCAAAAAAGGAAACTAAAAACTTGTTTTCCTGAGGAAATACCAGACGACCTCAAAATACCCTAACCTGCCCGAGAGTCTCTATAATTCTTTATTTGTTTATTGCACTCTGTGCATACGAAATAGGCAAAAAAACAAGTGCTGGGGTGGAATAACAGCCTACTCAAAGAATAAAATGCCAAATACTACATAAACTTGCATAATTTCCAATACTTCTGGCTTTAAAAACTGTATTAAACAATATATTACTGGATTTGGATTCTCAGCCACTGTGAAATTAGGAGTTTTCTGACAGTTTAAAGCATGAAAACACATTTGCATTCACAGTTATTTTTGTAATTTTGTCACTATTCAATCAATACTGTGTTTTGGACTAAATATGTTACTGAAATGGATCCACTGGACATTTAGGAATAAGAGAAGTCAGTTTTAGTTCGAGTTCCATGCACGACTGAAACACTCGGACACTTTTTTGCGAGCTGGCGAAACTGTGTACATGCTAGTTTGTTAGCTGTGAGTTGTTTTGTTGACTGTACCTTGATGATGTTGTTTTATCTTGAAATGGCTGTCATGCATAGAAGCACTATAGAATCTAAGCTTTCTCTTGACTTAGCTGTGTTTGTGGCTGGTTGACACTGACTTTTAACAGCTAAAGCAGAATCAGAAATAGGTTTGTTACCATGTAGATTTTCACAAAATTGAATTTGCCTTGGTGTTGTGTTGTATGGTTACATACAATTCATTTGAAATAACAAAAATATAAGAGAAATATGTGAAATATATCTGTTTAAAATGTAAAGCACAATATAGTGTACGTATGCTCTCCTTCTGTTGTGCCTAACTACAGTTAATTCCTCCCGCAGTACCTCCCCCTCTTCTCCCTCCTCTTGAAACATTGTTGTTATTCTGGGCCCCTTAGTTTCATGTGGAGCCAAACACACAAAAAGCAGAAGAAGAGTCAAATATTTCATGACAGTAAACAAATATTTCAGACCGTTTTCCAGACAAAGGAGCTAAAAGTGTTTTGGCCCCCTTCTTACATTTGAGGATCAATGGAGGGCATTGAGCTCGGCTCTGTGTGAAGCCCCTGTTTGTTAACCACCTCTGACCCAGAATGAACAGACACAAACACCAAAACAAGAGCTGGGTGGAGTGGCTGAGGGAGGAGGGCAAAATGATATGTATAGTGGAGACAAGTGGCAAAGTTTGCTTCATGCCAGGAGGTAGGGCAGCTTGTTGCCTGGGAGGCAGAAAAGAGTGCTAATTTCTTGCTCCTGCGCCAACGACTCAGACTTAATATTCTGATAAACTCGGAGCTTTTCATGTCTGGTCAATGAGGGGGTTCAGTGGTATTTAAAATGTTAGTAATCTGCTGTGCTATGTTGTGTCTGTATAAAAGATGATCCAATAACTTCTCTCTCTGTGTGCACATGTGGACAGATGTGTTAGGTCTGTGTTTGCACTGTCAGACTCATTTACCCATCAGCTTTACTTGGAGTGGGCCACAGGTGAGCTGTTGCAGAATTACAGGACTCTGTCTCTTCATTCATCTTACTATCATCCTCTCTATTCTCTCACCTGTCTGCGTTTGTGTAAACTTATGTTTTTCAGTGCACGTGTCTCCACGACGCTTTCTAAAAACGAGATATAGGATGACTGAAAAGGCAGTCT
Source organism: Diplodus puntazzo (assembly GCA_963678695.2). Classification (NCBI taxonomy): domain Eukaryota; kingdom Metazoa; phylum Chordata; class Actinopteri; order Spariformes; family Sparidae; genus Diplodus; species Diplodus puntazzo. Next base: position 30,811,480 of record OZ023163.1, read on the forward strand.
TAATGTGTAACGCCTCCTCTAATGATTTAGAAAAGGGAAGCAGAGCCTTTTTAAAGACAGACAGCTGTCCGCTGAAGTTGAGCACTAAACGTATGGCTGAAAAATGCATCACATCATCAACTGCAACATCCACCGACCTTTGCTGCAGCTAATCCCCCATCTTTCTCTCTTCCTTTCAGGATTTCAGAGCGATACTTCTCCTTCAAAAACAAGTGTGTCTTGTTATGAAATATAATTTGAATTGACAAAAGCCTATTTTTTTAATAAATACAAAGTAAATGTTGATTACACAATGTGATGGATATAATATAATAAAATTATAGACTAGATTGAAGAAACTCACAGTGTCCTGTGCTTTTATTATTTGTGACTTTGAGGAAAACAGAAACAACAAAACAGGTATTTTAAGCCAAACCATGAGGTTTTTCTATCCCTAGCCAAGTGTTTTTTGTGCCTAAACCTAACTAGAGTATAAGCACAGTGTTGTGACAAGCAAGTGATAGAAAATTCAACATAAATGAAAAATTGCAACATAAAGAAACATCTAGTTTTAAGTTGTCTGTGGAATTGCATAAACTTGTGTGAATAACATAAATACTGGCGATTGCGTTGTCTGTGCAGATAATTGTGGCTCAGAATAACTAAAAAAATAACGTGAGCTTGCATACCAAAAAATACGACTGAATGTAGTTGGACATTATGGTATTTTTGACATAGGACATATTTAATTTTTTTGGCATAATAAAGAGTATAGTAGTATGAATATTAATCACAGCACAAAACTTTGGAAGGTAAATTTTAACATGCATCCCAGATGCTGCATCGGTTTTAATCCACTCAGATACTCTAAACAGGACAAAATCATTAATATTTGTGCCAAACTCCCATTTTTGTAGTTGTTTTCTATGTCTCCCTTGATATTGTCTGGCTGATATGTACAGTATAATATACTGTATGAACATAACATATTATGTTGATTCAAACACCACTGTGCTGTCCTCAGGTGGAGGAGTTGCTCTATTTTTCACTATCTGTGGAGCAGCTCCAGGATTTGTCTCTATGACATCATCACTACAGAGTCTCTGCCGTTGAGCCTCGATATTGAAGATGAGCTGGACTACATGAGATTATATCTATGAATTCTAAATGAGCTGGAGTTTTAATCAATATGAATCCATGAAAACATGAATGATTCTGATGCAGGCTCCTTGGTCTACCTTTGTCTGATTACACTACATGTATGTGACATGAATGTACATCGATGTTCAGCCTCCTCTTCTGTATGTTGTCATACATGCCCCCCCCACACACACACACACACACTCACTCCCCCTCTGTCTCTCATCCTTCCCCTCCCTGGTGAGCAGCATGGTTTGCAGGCGAGTGTGTGATCTGAATTTCAACATCAGTGTCTGTCTACCAACCAGACTCCTGGGATGTTGCTGCCCAGAAATTCTTGTTTTCCCTCCCCTCGACTCCCAACCCTGTTGATTTTTTCCTCCCTCTCTGTCTCTAAACTGGGGGTGCAATCACATCGCCGAGTCACAATCACATTCAGTTAATCACCTCAATAATTTGTACAAGCTGAAGCTGTCAAATGAAAGCCTGATTTGGCTATTGTGAGCAGGGAAGCTCGACATATACAGTCCTCTTTAAGAGGATCTAATGTTACTGTGTGGCACACGTGGATCAAATGAGGCTCTTCAGATAAATTTCATTGCAGCCTGAGTTCTCCTGCTGCTGTCATGGGAACAAAAGCTCTGAATTGCTGAGGGATTCTGTGCTCATGAAACCTTGAAGTCTAGTTGTTCATTTTGTCGGCTCTTAAATGGGTTTAGTGATCAAGATTCCTTTTAGTTGAAGAGGTATTTAAAGGAAAGGTGCTGCTCTGAGGTGTGTCATCTATGTCATTTCTGGTGCCAGTCAAACTGGTTTTAGTGCTGCTAAAAAAAACAGGAAGCAGCTTAAAACTTGAAGGGACATTTAAGGTAATTTCAGTCCCGGTGATACAGATAACCGCCAATTAGTATAAATCCATGTTTGTAAATTTCATATTTAATGTAGCAAATTATCATTTTCACTATTTCTTTAGTTAGCAGGATATGAACCATTTTAGAGAACATTTCAGCTAATTTCTCATAAATTGCTTAAAATTGGTTTGGGTTCACCAGAGAAGTATGAAAAGATATGGGGCTCTTTCTTGGCCTTACTACCAACACTACATCACTTTAAATAGTACGTCAGTAACTTGCTCCCCTGTACTATCTTGACTACTTCTATGATTTTATGATCATGTGGGACCTCATACAGCACTTTACTGTATTTTATTTTAACTTTTTGATGAAACCAAAGGTGAACTCAAGAAATTGTTTATTTATTTATTTATTTATTTTTAAACCGTACCAGGGCTGAGGGTGGGGGTGGGGGGTGGGGAGGGGATTTGATTTTTGTATGTTTGTTCCTTTGTTTGTCTTGTTTGTGAAATTATATATATATAAAAGATTTCAGTAAAGATATCTTAAAAAAATAAAATAAAATTGGTTTGGGTTCATAACATTACTTCTGTTTAAAAAGTACCTACAGACCCGAGTAATTACCTTATGTTATGCACGTGACGTAACTTTACTATGCTAGAAAGCTGGAAGAACTTACCACTGACTCACAGCAAACACAAGCATGTCATAGTAAGCTGCTTTCATTTTCGACCATATGTTTTTTTTCTGATGAGGCCTGGCTCACGGTTGCAAATTTGTTATCTTCATTTGATCATGACCTCCAGAGCATACTGATGCAAATTGGAGGAGAGTGTGAAGAAACCAGGTTGAAAGTCAACACCACCAAATCAGGAATGAAACAGGAATGAAACAAATGGATTTTTCTCTCTGGGTTGGGAGCAAATTGCTTCTCAAAGTGAAGGAGTTCAGGTATTATCATGATCAGTGTTGCCACAGTTACCTTGAAAAAGTAGTCTGATTACTGATTACTTCTTTAAAAAGTGACTTAGTTACTTGACTGATTACTTGTTTTTGAAAGTAACTAAGTTAGATTACAAGTTACTTTATTAGTTACATTCAGCAGCTGCCGACAACACCCCCGCCGCCTCAATATAAAAATGACAACAGGTTTTGCCAATATTCACTTTACTGGAAGTATATTCTTAAAGGTGCAGTTGTGGTAACTTGGAGGAGAGAGAGGACTTAGCATTAAAGGTCCCATATTATGAAAAACTGACTTTTTCTGGGATTTGGGGTGTTATTGTGGGTCTATGGTGCTGCCACACGCCGAGAAACTTTGAAAAAAGTCTATCCATGCTTTTTTGAGTGAGATACAGGTTTCTAAAGGGGTCTTGCCTGCAGTTTCCAGATACACAAGTCAAATTTGCTGCGGCTGTCGACGTCGACGGCCGCACATTTGCATATGGCTACCCCACTGCCCCTCCCTTCACCGCACGGTGTCTCCACCCACCAGGTACAGCTACCGTCTCGGAGATCCGCCATTATTCTACTGAAATCACCATGGCCAAACTCAAGGAAAAGTGCTCTGTTGTTGGCTGCAAGGACCAGCACAACACACTCCATCGTCTCACACTGTGAGACTCACAGCTGCAGAGGACAAAAGAGCGGCATGGATTGAATTTATTTTTATGATTTATTTTTGAAGTTGGCAAAAAACTGTTGGTGTGTGCGAGCCACTTTGACACTGACTGTTTCACCAACTTGGGCCAGTACAAGGCATGAGTGGTCGGCAGACTTTTACTCAAAGGAATACATGCAGACCAAGGACATGTAAGTATACAAATAATGTGCTGTGTGTTTCTGTAGATTAGGCTGAACTCATGCCTGATGTACTGTGTGTTTTGCCATTGAGAACAAGCTAAGGTTAGCGGCTAACCGCTAACGTTAGCTTCCCTGACCACACAAGTAAACGTTAGTGCTAAAGCAGAATCATTGTGTGTAGTACGTTTCTGATCCTGCACACTATGTAATGCGTGTCCCAGGCAAATGTCTGCATGTACAAGTATTTAGCTGTGTTTATTTAGCAATTTTACACGAACTAACCAAGCAGTGTCACATAGTACCAGCTAACGCTAACCGTGAGCTTTCAAGCTAATGCTAACCGCGAGCCCCTAGTTCGCATCAACACGGTCTCCACATGCAAACCCAGAGACACGGTCGGTCAAGCAGTACACACACACACCCTCCACCGGGTCTAAGCTTTCAGGATTTTGTGAAATAATGCATTTGAAAATGTTTTCTAAGCTGGAATATGTTGGCATAGGCCGGGCCAATACGAGGGTACTGTTGACTGCTACATAGAGCTTAGATTCTCTGCCCGGGCCGGGTCGGGCTGGGCCCTTGACCAAGCATTTGTGCTTTTTTGTTTTAAATAACTCAGCATAATGAGTATATTTCCAGCTAGGAAACACGCATCTCTCTCCTCCCTCCATTTTTGTGTTGCTGCGTGGTGTACACGTGAGTTATCCTCATGGCTAAAACGTGACTTGAGAGGTACTGACAAGAAGAAAGCAAAAATATATATTTTTACGAATGAAAATGACAATAATTGTAACGCACAGTGACTTGAATAAATAACTTTAATGTGATTACTGGTTTGGAAATATTAACGCTAGATTACTCGTTACTGAAATAAAGTGGTCGGATTAGAGTAATGTAAGGCGTTGCAGTCTTTAGTGCTTGAATTATACTGTAACAGTGCTGTCATGTGTTACTCCTATCCATATCTGGGAATGCTGTGCAGGTAAATTAAACTGTGATTACTTGTTGAGAACATTTGCCCATTTCTTGCAATTGTTTTCATGTTTGTCTTTTTACTGTTCAAGACTCTGACTGGCTACACTGCATCACAATAAGAATGCTGATAGAGGACAAGCCACCACATCATCAGGAGATCGTCTTTTCAAACTGAGCTTTCCAAAGTCCTGGAAGGGAGAGTGCAGAGCCAAACCAGTGAAGACAGACACGACATTCTGTAAGTTTTACAATCTTTTATTTGAACCTCTCAAATTAAAATAAACATGGACACACAGACATCACACAAAAGGTTGAACACAAACACTTAAAATCTGAATTCTTTTAAGATGATTTTCAAAATAAATAATGAGAATGTATAAATGAGAAGTAATTAGGAGAAATAAGAGACACTTTACAACACTGCAGCACAAGGTGTTTTGGTTCTACTGCAGTTTTCCTGTAAACATGCATTTGTTTATTGCACTGCAGACTGCGGTGATGCACTGTTGGACCTGATCTTCCAGAAGGTTTTCCAGGACCCTGCCCCATATGTGAACGAGGTGCTGAAACTCATAATCCCTGAAGACCTCTCGGACCACACAGATGGGCAGCACAACTCTCACTCTCCGCCCCAGAGAGCACCAGCACCACCTTACAAAGCTTATGTAGGCTATATTGGCTGAACACAATTCAATATAAAGTCAGCACTGAATGTTTACACCCATGGCAACGAGATACTTTCTTTGTTATCATTTTCATATTGATATTGAAGTTAATATATAAAGTCAAACTGTTTCAATTCAGATATGTATTTTCTTCTTATTTCATTCATGTCAACACATGTTTACAAATGTTTCTTACAATTAAAACATCTTTCCTAACTGTTCTGTGTTTTCATTGTTTGATATGTAATTTTCATGGTAATAAGTAAAAGATAATAAACTATAAACAATGTAAGATAGAAGAAGCAGTTATGTACTTTTAATCATAACACTTTTACGATAAATGAATAGTATTTATGTGACTAAAAGCTTACTGCACTATTCCCCTCAGACGTAAAGATTCATAGTCTGCCCGATAAATGTTCAGTGCATTCTGCAGTGCAGATACATTCAGGCAGACAGGTTCCAGGCCAGGGTGGTCCACCATGCATGATGGTGGCTCAGGAAACTGCTGTAGTCTTCGTATAACCTAGAAATAATGAAAGGTAAGTGAGTGACAATAGATTAGAGAAAAGAGAGAGCAGAATGACAACCTTGTTTGCCCAGTGTTCACACTTCATTGTGGTATTTCCATACAGCAGATATTCTCAGGTTCTGTAGGCATTTGTTTACAATAGCCACAGGAACACCTGTTTTTATGCTTTTTTTTATTATTCATGGGAAACTATGATCACTAATCATGTCACATTGTTTCTTTGATAATATATATAAAGTTTAGAAACCGTTTTAAATGGTTAAAAAACAATTCTGCTGGTAGAAAGGTGATTGGAAGCAACTGTGGCTTACTGAAAACTACAGTTGAAAATTGCTGGCAGTAGCTAATTACAGGTCGTCACTGCAAATAAGAGCAGGTTCTCAATCAACTTACCTGGCTACATAAAGGTAAATAATAATATGATAACATAATAATAACATAAAAGTAATGTCGAGGTAACAAACTTAACTACTAACCACTGAGAAACACCAATGTTCATTCTTGGCTGCTTACTTTCTTTTGGAGCCTCTTGTTCTGGGTCGGACCGCAGTCTGTTGTCCGGCAGCCATTATTCCCAGAAACTCCGCCGTTGCCATGGTCACAGGATGCCGTCTTCCGCAGGCAGGAGGAGGTGGGCGGTACCGTGGGCGGCGCGCAGTAGCTCATTAGCATTTAAAGGGAAAGGCACTGAAACAGGCCACCTGGAGCATAGCTGTGAAACTGGTGTTTCAAGAACCCTGCTGTGCTCAATCCTTCAGCTTTTTTCGACCAAAGCATGTTACTAACATTCCATTTAGACTTCAAGGAACCATGTCAAGAAGCAGAAATGACCATAATATGGGACCTTTAAATTTGAACAAGTACAACTTTCAGATCCCTCCCCCTCCCTCTGCGCTGCTCTCCTGCCCTGCCTCCCCGAGTCCCTCCCCGAGAGGAGGCAGCCGTGCACACGACCTGCGCGTGACTGACGAGCCCAGGTAAACAACACACATGAATCGGTAATAACATGAGCTACACTCCACACAGCTAGATATAAACGCTTTACAGTGACTTTCACATGGCTATACCTTACCTAGAAATTTGTTCCTAAATTCATTACATGTTTATTTAGCAATAAAGTCTAATTTCGTGATAAAAATAACGTTCGGAAAGTCTAGTATTTAGCTTAGCACGTCAGTCACACCAGTAAATTAGCAGCTTATTTACATTTGTCGCTTTGCAAAACGTGTGACATTTTTATTTATTGATATGGTTAGAGTTTTATAGACTGAGACACTGGGCTCAGATGAAGACTACACCCCAGCAGCTGCTTCTACGAGCACGGGTAGACGAGGGAGCCGTGGCCGAGGTGGATCACGCCGAGGCCGGGACCATGGACGCCGGGGCAGAGGGGGTCGCGCCGGACAAACACCCGATGACCTCCGTACAGATGACACTGCTCGAGTCGGACATGTGAGATTGCAGAGGATTGCATTTGAACGTGTAAGTTGTCTCAGTAGTAAGACTCTGTTTCTAAACACAAACAATTGTCATTGTATCTCAGGTAATAGCTGTTTTACTAATATATACTTTATCTTGTAATTACTAGGAGCAAATTCAACGCTTGGATGTACATCAGGCACGCCACATATCGAGCAAACTTTGACAAGGGACACCAGCCTCATCTGTGATGTCCTCAGCCCCTGCTGCTGCTTCAACAGCACATCCTGTCCAGCTTCAGCCCAGAGATGCAGGGAAAGGCCCACTGTTGTAGAGGAAATGCTGCAACCAAAAGCCTGAGATGTGCATTTGCATTTTTGAGTGTTGTGCAATACTGTACATAGATTTCTCTTTTTTTTTATATTGTTCAAAATTTACAAATCAAAATATTTGTGATTTCATTATTTATCTTATAAAGTTTCTTTCTAAAAGGGATTTGTTTCTAATTGCATAAATGTAAAAACACACATAGCACTTTACCTTATTTTATTGAAATACCCTTCAGAATAGCCTAAAAAAACTAACCTTCAGTATAAGAAATTGGAATCACTGTGTCTGGGTCTAGGCATGCATGTCTCAAAAGCAAATATGCTTATCTAAAACAAGTGATAACTCTATAAATATTGTCAAGCTTTATTTTTCAAAGTAATATAACAATGTAGGTTGTATAAAGAGTAAGTCAGTCAAAGTCAACAAACTTTTATTTTTGCTGGAAGATTCTTTATTCTTCAAAGTGCAACAGCATGCCTCTATGTTTGTGGCAATCTCTGACCTGCGGAAAGGTAATAAAGAACTGGATATAATATATACACACATTTAGGAAGAGTCAGAAGACAGAACAGTCTATAGTTACATGGGTTTTATTTCAACAAAGTTATTACATTGAAAATTTGAAACAGTCAAAATGATGCCTTGGTTGTTCTAGTGTGAAATTTTGAGTTTGGCCTTGCCAGATGAGGCCTGACTTGTTTTTAAATACATTATTGTGCATTTTATAGTTTTCAGTGACCATCAGGGAGGCAGTATCTAGCTGTGACAGCTTGAACACAACTGGCCACAGTCTAAATAATAACAGCTAACTAGCATCCTGATGATGATCGTGTTTTTGGAGGATCCTGGTTATGTTTTGCACATGTAAACATGTTATCCCAGTTTTGAGAAACCAGGACACATGTCGCATGTAAAAATCTTATCCAGGTTTCTGAACATTCTACAGATCATAGTGGCCGAGATGGTGAGAAATGAAGATAGACTTAATAACATTTATTACGCTTATAACATACTCTATGGAGCCGTCAGGTCTTCTCTTGGCTGGTCTGTGGACATGGTGGTTGTAGTCCAGGCCAGCCAGTGAGATTCAGGCTTCATAGACTGGAGGGCTGAAACTGAGAAGCTTGCTGGCATACATCAGGATGTAGTTGACCTACAAATTCAGTGGGAAATATCAGATTATAATAATTATTATTACTATTATTATTATTATTATTTCTTTCTGAACTGAACTCTAAGTGTACATGCTGAATGTCATAGGCTGACCTCAGGTAGTCCATGACTTCCTTTTCTGCCGAGATGGTCTCCTCTGGCTCTGCCTCAAAAGTGAAAAAGTCCATCTCACCTTGGCTGGCAAACATGGTGGGCACACTGGCAGGGCTCTGTGCTGCAGGAGCAGTTGTGCGGCACACTGCTGTCAGAAGCTCCTTTACTTGCTCCCTCCTACCTTCATCTCTCAGCCATCGGAGTTTGAATTTTGGACAACTGACAGCTGCGAGAAGGGCATCTTTGTTGTCCAGCACACTGGCAAAACGAGTCTGGATAGCCTGAAAAATATAATTGATATTTTTATGCCTACAAGGCCTACTATTTATTATGTCATTGAGTTACTTGCAAACCATGCCTAATGTGGGATCAATATTATGGGTTTAATTTTGTTTTAGGTTACTAACTGACATTTGTATTTGTTTTAATCTTCTTTCGCAATGATAATGAATATCCTGTTCCATGTTCATGAACTATGTGATGCAAGACATTATAACAAGCTTAAAGATGGAACATACCTGCACTATGGCATCTGGAAGGCCTTTAGTCATCCTGGAGAGGGCATCTTTCACAGCCAGGGTCTTCTGCATCAGAACTTCAGGTGTGGGTAGTAAAGTTCCATAACGACAGTCACCTTGTAAAATGTCCAGTGCTGCAGTCAGAGGCTTCATGGCGGTGCAGTGCTCATGTAGGAACTGGTACTCTTTGTCTTTGAAGCTCTTAACTCCCAGCTTGGTGCACAGAGTATTAAGCTCACTCATGGGGATTTCTGCAATTCTCTTTACAGCATCAAAAAAGGAATTCCACCTTGTGAATGTCGGTACCAGGAGCTTTCTTTTGGTGATTTCCTCCACCGTTTCTGATGCAAGGATAGATCTACTTGATTTAGTCCAAAGAGCTGTGCATTTTGCTATGCTGCTCCTATACACAACCTTGCTCTCTGCACTGGAAGTTAAATATTTCTCCACATCACTTGTGAAAATGATGTTGATGGTGTGTGAAGCACACCTGTGGTGTGAGGAAGAGGCAGCTGGCCATTACTTTCACTTTCTGACAGATCTAAAAAATTGACATCATCATCTGTGGGAGAATGATGAAGGGAATCTTCCTCTTCCATGTCATCATCGGACTCTGACACAGGCTGATACACTTTAAACGCCTTGACAAAGTTAGATCCATTATCAGTCACTGTTGCTACTACTTTGTTGAGTAGTCCATATGAAGAGTGAATGTTTTTGATTTCTGCACTAATAATATCATACGTATGCCTACCGCGAATTATCCTACATGCCAGTGCAGCTTTGTTGCGCTCTATTGTGGATCATTAGAGATTTTAGATTTCTATCTTACCTACAGGAATAAGAGCAAAATGATACAACTTACACAATACTACATTTCTGAATCTTAAACAGAGCATTTGGTCTACTACAAAACGTGTTTCTATTTCACTGGCAGATGTTGTCCATGCCTTTGCATCCTGACATAAATGCAATCAAAATGAACACAGTTCATTCAGCTGTAACTAAGCTAGCTGTAGCAGTAACACTGAAAGTCTGAGTTCTTCAGACTTCACATTATCAAGTGCCATTTTCTGTCCCACTGCACATCCGACACCTCAGCTAATTTGTGTGAGAGACTGTAGCCTATTCTGCTGAATCCTACTCAATGTCAATCCTAAAGATGGCCGTGGGTTTGTTATGCATTGCAAACGCAAAAAAATGCGTTCTCAAATGACACTATGCTAGGTAAACTTTGCTAACTGCCTGGCTAAAGACTATTAATTGCACGCTACAGGGTAATAAATAATCTGAAGCAAGAGGAATTGTTAGCCTAGCTTGCGCACTGACTGCCAACTGTACCTGAGAAAGTCCTGACCACCGTCACATCAAAATAAACCATGAACTACTGCTCAATATCTAAAGTAAAGTAACAGCTAGCTGGTGTCAGTTATCTGTAAAATGCATTGATAATGTTTAACAGTAAAATCTCAATTTAGCTTGCACCTAAATTATAATATATTTGAGTTTGCTAACATTAGCAATAACGTCAGCTAATTCGAGGTGTATGCTGGGCTAACCATCATATTAGCAGCACATTTCCCGTATTTAAGGATGATAAACGTGGACTTACCTGCAAGTGATGTGATCTCGCAGTTTCTTCTTCTTTCTTTTTTCTTTTCTCAGCTCCTGATTCCTGCTGTCTTTTTGAGGCCATTTCCAAAAAAGCTGACAGCCAAACTTTGTCAGCCAAACAATCCAACAGACCACTGAGATGGGGAGGGGCACCCACGGGGAGCTTGGGAAGTTGTGTGTGTGTTTTGAGGGGGGGCACCATTGTTACTTTCTTGAGTAATTAATTATATCTCTTGTTCTTCTTGTTTTGTGATATACATAAGTACCTAATATTTCTATACTGAAATAATATCGGCATTATAATAATATGACTATGATGATTTTTCATTAGGCTTTTTTTGGTGCCCCCTCAGCACTTGGGCCCTACGCATAGCGCGATGCGCGTGGTGGGAGCGGCGGCGCTGTTGACGAGGTAAATATGTATCTCCAGGTGTTAACATACCAAATGTGAGAAAAAACATCCTCCTGGTTCTCATTGAGATGAGTCTCAGTGGAGCTGCTGCAGCTACAGTCACCTCTGCAGCATTAACAAGCCCCACAGAGACACACATACAGCAGCAGCAGCAGCAGTGAGCACACCGCAGCCCAAGGCTGAACAGACACATCATCATGTGGAATGTGATCATGGAGCATCACTTACACAGATTCACTGGGCTGTGAAATGAAACAAAGATGATTTTACTGCCAACGCTGGTCCTTCTATTCAAGGGGGTGCATTAGACTGCTTAAAATGATTTGGTTTATGAAAGCATATTTTTGGATAGAGGACGACTGTTGAATAACATTTCACCAATCCCTCATAAAAGATCTGAAAATCTAACTTAAAATATTGCACAGTTTATGTCCATGATAACTAGCTTGTAGTCTTCTCCTTCACTGTCTGGTGCATTAGCAGAGGCAAACCTCTCTGGAAGGTGCCCCTGACGTTCACTCATTTGGTACCATTTGCAATGATAACTATAAATGGTCACTGTAAACAACCACAGCGACGAGTGATGACAGTGACTCTCAACGTGAAACAGAGCAAAGGAAAAGGTTAGCAGTGTGTTTGTCTGTCAGCAGTAGATGTAAAGTGTGGGGACTAAATATGCTCAAACACTCATGAAACTTTGCACATGCAAAACAAGTGGTAAAAAATCTTGTATTTTATGGGTTGCGGCCAGGGGCGTATCGAAATGGCTTGCTAGTTTTAATTACATCCACCAAAGTGGTAATGTTTTTACTCTTGTCCCTTTGTTTGTTTGTTTAGTTAGTTAGTTGGTTGTTTTGTCAGCAGGAATACCTACTGAACAGATTTCCTCCAAACTTGGATGGAGGCCCCATTAATGGAATAGACCCAATTAATATTTTGGTGTAGAATCTGATAAAGGGATGGATTATTTTCTCTTCAAAGTAAATTCAAAAGCATATTAGTCCCTCTTGTCTCTTGTATTCAGTCTTGTACCAACAATTTTCATTATCCTTAATCCAATTTTTTTCAGGCTTCAGGCTAAGTAATGCTTCATTATACATTTTCATTCTTTTTTAAAAATTTTATAGAGCTAACCCCTTTTCCTACGTTGACTGATCAAGACCTGCTGGCTGCTCATATATGTTCATCTTCATAGTTTTTGGGGCTCAGTCAAGTATGATGAATGCTGGAAGAAAGTGTGGTGTTGTTTTTTTAAACGCCATCATTCTGCTCTCTTCAGTGTCTAACCATCATCACCACCTCATGCCTGCTGGTGTTTGCAGAAGAGGGGTTTGATTATAACCAGATCATGTTATCATCTTCTTTAGAATAATGTCACTGGTTTTCTACATTTATCTGTTGTTCAATTTCTTTCAGTCTCACTTTCATAATCAATCCCAGCTGTGAGGCCCACTTGTCTCTTACGTTTCTGCAGTGATCTGAGCTCCTCTCCCCTCTGTTGTTGGGAGGTGTGTTAATAAATGTCCCTCACATCACCGCTGTTTACCTTATTCTGTTTCAACAAAATGCCTCGTCAGTGCAGCATCCTCTTAATTTAATTTCCGCTTGTCCCCGTCATCTCGGCTTTCTTTCACTCCTCTGTATCCTCGCCGAAGTCGCTTTACGTTAGGGTTTTATGTCTGCACTCCATGTTCTGAGCCTCAGGGCTTTGATCTTTGTCTGTCACCACCGACCGCCAGCGTGGCCAATTTAATTAGTCAGACAATCCGACAGAAAATTACACCAGCCAAGAGGTGCCTTGTTGAGAGGAGAGAGCTCAGTTCCGCGGAGGAATCCGTCTAACATGAACTGATTCAACCACCTGATGAGACCAAATGGCACTCTCCTCTCATGTAACAATGAAAATTAGACTCATTGTAATCTTGAATCACACAATTATCTAATCATTATTAGTCTGTGTTATATGTTCCCTCATTTGCAAATTATATCCTTTGTTTCAATGTATGCTGCACACATTATCATCATTATGAATATCATTCTCAGGGGTTTCACAGAGCATATTACTGATGTTATGGAGAACTTCTTACAAGTTGCAATTACAGTTATTATTTCATGACATTCTGTAGCTGTGGCAGGCAGCAGAGCGCATTTTAAGAACGAGTAACATGACAAGCCACAATCCTCTTCAGACCTGTTATTTATTGAAATGCTAGGTAGTTAACATGCATCACCTGACATTTCCACCAGCCAGTTCAATAGTCAGAGTGTGCGGCGAGAAGGTGACGTGAGGTTGTCTTTCACATGAAGTGGCTTCGCTGACGCTAAGAGAAAAGATTGTGGATTTACAGCCTCGGTGCTCAGAGCCGAGAGAGTTCATCCTACGCCTATGTCCGGAGAACAGCAACTGCTTCATGTTTATGTTCAGGCTCTACTTCCACCCCATCGTTAAACACTTTCCACATAAACATCACTCAGTGTTCTGTTCAATCAGTTTATCCTGTTACACCTTTTGCCCATTTAATCCCATTGATAGCGATCCATAACTCTAACTGAGTTACAGGACACAATGATTGAATAAGCTACAGGTTGAAAATAGACTGAAATGACTGCGCAGTCCATTATCTCAATGAGATTACAGCAAAGACAAGTCAATATGAAGTTTAAGTGTTGTGCTGCAGGGTCACCCTTTGAATAGATTGAACTTTTGAGTCTTCCAATCATCTAACAGGTGTTCATAAACATTTTATGGAAAGAACAAAATGTAATCATTTGAAATGGCATCAGAGCAATTAATGCTTCATTAGCCATCCAAAGTATTATATTGTAGGCTGATATTTTTTACTTTACTTAAAATGACAATTGTGTTGATTCTACTTGTGCACCATTTTTACAATGAAATTACAATATCAATTAATATATATATGTTGTATCATGTATACATCATCATGTATCAAGTTGATGAAACTCACACATTATACGTTTGAATAGTTGTGCTAAATGTTTATAACGGTGCTATTTGTTTCGGACTAGTGAAATTAGTGATTTTTTTTTGCGTGAAAAATGGAGAGACCATATTTGATCGTAGTTGATCTTCATGAAAACTAGTGCAAGTGATGAAATGTCCATTTTAGACATACGCCCAGGGGTGTCGAACTGGGGGGGAAAGTGGGACTGATTACCCAGGGCCCCAATGGGGGAGGGGGCCCTCGAAAGGCCTAAAAAAGAATTTGTTTTTTATTTTACTGTTTTATTTCTAATTAGTGTCATAACTAACTTTAAATTGTCAGAATAAATCGGATAAGAGACTTTACTCTGTATATAAAAAAAATAGTGGACGCTGTCTGAGGCCCCCTCTAATGGTTCAGTCCACCCCTGCAGCAGCAGGTGTGCGAAAATGTGTCTCCAAACAGCTTAACGAGCAGAGTGGCTGAAGGCAGTCAGACAGCCATGAATCTAGCTCAGTTTCAGCAGCAGCAGGTTCCTCATCCTCATCTCATCC
Organism: Diplodus puntazzo; assembly: GCA_963678695.2. Lineage (NCBI taxonomy): Eukaryota > Metazoa > Chordata > Actinopteri > Spariformes > Sparidae > Diplodus > Diplodus puntazzo. Next base: position 30,826,486 of record OZ023163.1, read on the forward strand.
CTCATTAAGTGCTGACGGAAAGTTACTATTACAAGTAATCATTTCACATTGAGGTCGCGGACCTTGTGGTAAAAACAGTTAAAATTTGAAGCGATCCTTTTCCAGTAAGCTAGCATGACATGTTTGTTATCAGCGGATTCATTTCAATTTCAATATTTCTGTGATGCTTATGGCTGAGAAAAACTGAGCCCGTGACGGCCTTCAGAAGACAGTAATATTAATGCCAGATGATCCACCATCAGACCACCAACCCCTATCTGATGAGATTTTGTCCCAGGGTCCCCATCTGAAGATATTTTTGCTTTTGGATGTTTTATTACAGAAAGTGCATGAACCCCATGACCAAAGTAGACATACATTCTGTCATTGTGTTACTTAGGGAACCCCACCACACTTTGAGAACCACTGGGTTCGGGCTCTACTATTTTGCACAATGTTCGTTGTGTCTCCTTCAAGGAATTGAGATAGTTAAAGATTCTGAGGGGTCATGTGGGTCATATAACTTAAAATGACCCTGCTTGTAGTGTATTGTGAGAAACATGAGAAAACCCTGCCTGAATGAACTCAGTCCACTGCATACAACTCAAAGGTATATTTACTCATTACTTTAATACAGTTATACACAGTTGTAGTAGGGAGAGAAGGAACATAACTGAATTACATGGAATTGTAGAATTAGAAATTTCATAGTTATGGTTAAGGTCCTTTGGGAGGTTAACATAGGTGTGTCGGGGCAGGGTGGTGCTCCCATTGTGCCATCCCCCCTGTTAACGAAATTAATGAATCACCTACTGCTTAAACGTCACCACCACTAACATTCAGATATCACAAAACTGGTGTTCATCTGTGAAGATTATCTTGTTGAACGAAACATGTAAGTATCATAAACTTGTGTTTGCACAGAGCTTATTTTTTTTTTTTTACAATAAATACAAAAATAAGTAAAATCCCAAAAATTCAAGAGACTTTTGTCACACAAAAAGCCTACAAAAATACATCATCACTTCAACACTCTATAAAGACGTGTTTCCCATCGGCTGGAAAAGTGACGGGGGCGCAGTGCAGCTATAACAGTCAGCTAAGAACCATGCCAACATTGAGGGAATAGCACATGAAGTGGAAAAAAAACAAAAACGTTGTACAAGGTAACAAACACTGATGCGTAGTCTCACTTCTGTAATCTGTTAAAAGGGGGGCAGTTTGGTTGGTATGCAAAATGTTCAGTTTAACTGGGATCAGTGTGGTTGTTTGGATGCTGCTTTTTAATATCTTTTGTTTTCGTATGGGTGTTAATTTCCTTTGTTTTAGTAGACAGCAGTGGTTAAGCAGGATAGGAGCAATGTTTCTGTCATGTCCTGTAATATTTGTGGGGCATTATGGTGCTTAGTGTGGTTTTTGTGTTCTGCGTTGTGCATACAGAGGTGCATGGAGAGGCTTACCGGAGCCGACGTCACATGCGCTCCTGCAGCAGGTTGGCAATCAGCGGCTGCTGATAAAGCCCTGCTCTTCACGCTACCTGCTGCCAGATGATTATATCTACTCGATGTAGTACATGGCTCCAGTTCGACTTTCGCTCTCCACAACTTCAAATTGTTTCATTTCGTTCTCTTGGACAACTAATTACTCTTGTGCTCTCTCTAGTGATCACCCGCCTGCCGGCTTCCTGTGTTTCCTGCTCCAGCCAGACAGCCCTCTGCAGCTGACTCACTCTGTGCTCTCCGGCGTCTCGACTCACCACGCTACCACCAGCGTCACCGTGAGCTACCGCACCTGCACCTGCATCTGCATCTCCAACTCCACGCTACTGGCCGACGGGGACTCCGCCTGGATCATTCAACTCCCTCACTATCTGAACCATTGTGAAATCAATAAATCACTCCGGAAACTATTTCCTGGAAGCAGTAAATACCAGAGCAGACACACTGCATGCTGCTCTCATTTCATTGTCTATTTTTGCAGCAGAGCTGAGATCCTTAAAGGAGAACTTCGGTCGATTACAACTTGCAGCTTTATTGCTCAAGCTACCCTTGACTTGCCAGTACCGAAAACGCGAACACTTTTGGTCCACCGCTTACAGGGCTCCTTGAACGGAGAGTTAGCATTGACAGCTAACGGCATGGGGTCAGAACTTTACACTGTGTTTTAAGCGTCTTAACATGCTCCAAATATCACCCCAAAAGCTATGCAACATCAGCACCTTACAACACAGCACTGTAGCGTTTATGACTCTCAATGAATAAAAAAGTGGTTAAAACAGTGTGTTTGTGCAAGCAGCTACATACCGGTTTGTTGACATCCCTGTCTTCAGTAGTCCAAACTAGTCGATCCGTCGAGCGTGCTTACTCCCTCACTGGCAGAGACGTAAACTTGAAACGAAGACAGAAACGTATTCCAGCATTTTCGTTTTTCTGTTCATAACGTACATGTGCATGTTTCAGCCTGTCATGAGCCATGAGCCTTACAATAGCCTGTTATGAGTCTACTTGCTCTGCACTGAGAGCTAGCTTGTCTGCGCATGATCGTAGGGGACTCGTCAGTGGCGATCAAAGCTGTTTCCGAAATAGTCACTGATGTCTAAGTGGAAGACATCGACGACGAACCTTTTGAATTCGACAGTAGACCATATTTGTTCGAACCGGAGTATACAGATGAGGAGTTACTTGCACTAGAGAACGAGAGAGCTCTGCTCTCCTCTCTGCAAGAAGACAGAGATGGAGCATGTGCATTAAGCTTGTGTGCTGTAAACAAACAGATAGTAGACGGAGAAACCGAACACAAGAAGAAGAAAACGAAAATGGCTTGTAAAAGGAAACCAGAAGCGTTTGCGTGAACCGATAATAAGGTCAAACTGCTGCTGCGACTCACACTCAACTACAAGGCGGGTAAGTTGCAAGAAACACGAACACAAGCAGTAGTCCGCCGTTGTTGTTGTTGTTGTTGTTGTTATGAGACGTCGCAGGGTTCAGAAGTCAGTGGCAAGGGGTCGAGGGGTGGGGCTATGGCGTGTTCGTTTCGGAAAGTATGCGGATTCGCCGTCCACAAGAAAACGGGAGGGCTGCGTTTTCAGATTTTCCACCCTGAGACCCGGTTTAAAAAAAGTGCGTTTTCAGGATCCGTGTGGACGATTGGCCAAAATGATGCAATACATGTGCGTTTCCACAAGAGAGTGTTTCCGTCTGGACGGCCCCTCAGTGCTAGTGATGGGAACGGCAGTTCTTTTTACTGTACTGAATCTCTAGAATCAGTTCATTAAAATGATTCGTTCAAAAGATTCGTTCACCGAATCGTTCATTGCTCTCCAACTCCCTGAACTGATAAACAGCCAAACGATCCGTCATTCAGTTCATGATTCAGCCCTGAGGTTCACGTTCACTTACTGAGGGACGGTGCGTTCATGGACTATAGTACACAATCATTCACGGGACACGCAGCGCTGCTCTGAGTGGTATACATGCACTAAAATTATTACACGGTGAAAGTGTCCTCTGTGCACAGTAAAATCACTTAACGTGATGCTACACTGATGTTAGCAACACAGCGCTAATTTTAGCAGTACGGTTACTGAAGGTGAATCTCTCCTCTCCTACTCCTCTGCCCTGAGTGAGTGAGTGAGTGAGTGAGTGACACAGCGCCACTTTCAGCACAGTAGGTGAACGAGATTCACGTCCTCAGCGACACGAATCATGAGTGAATCAGTCGTTCGCGAACGACCTGCTGAGGACATGCTGAGAATAACGTTTGCGAACGTGAGTGACGTGAGTGACGTGAGTAACGTGAACGTGAGTGACTTTTACTGTTTTACTGTGTAAAAGCACTTAACATGATGCTACACTGATGTTAGCAACACAACACTAGTTTTAGCAGTATGATTACTGAAGGTGAATCTGTCCTCTCCTACTCCTCTGCCCTGAGTAAGTGAGTGAGTGACACAGCACCACTTTCAGCACAGTACGTGAACGAGATTCACGTCCTCAGCGACGTGAATCATGAGAGAATCAGTCGTTCGCGAACGACCTGCTGAGGACGTGAATCACGTTCGCGCAGCACCGTCACTGAATCAGCGTGAACGTGACGTGATTCACGTCCTGCTGAGAATCACGTTCGTCAGTTCCACTCCCGGCCGGCATGCTCGCTGCTGAGCTCAACCGAACTGAGAAAGGAACGAATCAGTTCCTGAAGTGATTCCGTTCACTTCGTTCACTCAAAAGATTCGTTCTTTCGAACGACACGTTCACGACTGATACGACACTACTCAGTGCAGAGCAATAGACTCATGACAGGCTGTAACATGGACATGTACGTTATGAACAGAAAAACGAAAATGCTGGAATACCTTTCTGTCTGCAAAATTCAAGTTTCCATCTCTGCCAGTGAGGGAGTAAGCGCTTGCTCGATGGATCGACTAGTTTGGACTACCGGAAGATAGGGATGTAAACAAACCGGTATGTAGCTGCTTGCACAAACACACTGTTTTAACCACTTTTTTATTCATTTTGAGTCATAAACGCTACAGTGCTGTGTTGTAAGGTGTCTGCTGATTTTGCATAACTTTTGAGATGAGATTTGGAGCATGTTAAGATGCTCAAAACACAGTGTAAAGTTCTGACCCCATGCCGTTAGCTGTCAATGCTAACTCTCCGTTCAAGGGGTGGACCAAAAGTGTTCGCGTCTTTGGCACTGGCAAGTCAAGGGTAGCTTGAGCTAGAGCTGCATGTTGAAATCGACCGAAGTTCTCCTTTAAGCCTGATAATGATGGCTGAAGACTACATTAATCTCACTGTGGAGACAGCTCTGCCTGTATTGACATGGAGGACGAAGGGAACATAAATTGGAGAGTAGTGGTCTGAATGGGCCATTTATCCTTGAAGGGGCCAAGGGCAGAGCTCACTTTAGCCTTGACCGTTGGTTCCCATGGGTTAGAGTTAGGGGTTACACCACACACACACGCAGACCCTGCTCCTGAACCTGAACACACACACCCATGCGCACACACACAAAGCTGGAATTCAGCTGTGCCATTGGTATGCAGTATGTTAGATGAGGTGTGCTCACTTTAGCCCATTACATTGGGAAATGAGACACGGCCCTCACCCATCATTACTGTAATTGGTTAAATTGCAGCTACATATTTCTCCCCCCACCTGTTGCCAATTTAGCAATGAGAACATCCGGTGGAGAAAAAACAGAAAACAAAAAACAAAATAAAGATGACAGGTGACATTTCTACTCTGAGAAGAAGATAAGCAATTTTATTTTTATTCTTATGTTCCTCCTACACTGACACACTCAGACACACTGTGACAGTTTGTGCCCTCACAACACATGCTTTCCTCTTCTTTATAATATACAGGACTGTGTCTACACTGACACAAATATTCAATTTTAAGCTCATGCTGAATGTCAGAAAAACAAACAAAAAAAAAAAAACAATGCCAGAGGACGTTAGCATTGGTTGTTAGAATGACCTGCTTTTACACATTTTTCATTACAAGAAACTTCATACCGTCATGAGTGTGACATTGGTAAGCTGTCACTAACATCTGGAAGAAGGAAGGTGACTGGTGTGAATGATTAGGTCAACCAATTGTACAACTTTTACATCAGAAACTTTATGTTTAAAAAAGTTTATGTCTTGCCTCATCCTAAAAATCAATATTTAGTTGGAGTCCTGGACTCTCCGAGGTTGCAGTATACGTTATACGGCCTGATGAGGCTTACAGTTATAATATCCATTCCTGTTACTTCTTTTGGCCTCTCCCCTTCCAGAATTGTCCATGGCACTGCTTAACATCTACCTCTGCTCTCCTGAACTCTCCCAGTCGTGTTGTATGGGTGGCTAATAGCAAAAAAAAAGGACCATGATGTCAGCTCTTACCCTCCAATCTCCTCGTGCACAGGTCTTGATCTACCAAACTAGTGACTTTACCATGAACAGTCCTTAACCTTTTGGTCGCCTATGGATCAGAAAACTCTCACAGGTTGTGCTCTTATATTATTAACACATGAAGACTTTTAGGAAACTTAAATCCACCAAATAACAAATGAAAGAGCCACGGCCGAACTAAAACTGTTATCTGCATTTGGTCATTTCATACATTCATTCAGTTGCTATTTGACAACCCACTCATATCTGAAATGTCCAGGTGTTCTTCAGTGCACCAACGTGGAGTATTCAATGAGCAGTTTCCCTGAAACGCACATTTTTTCACATGGTGAAAAGTAGGGATGGGAATCGAGAACCGGTTCCGACTCAGAACCGGTTCCAACTGAGCAATTCCATCGGAATTGTATGCCTCTGGCGTTATCAATTCTTCTTAATGATTCTCTCATTTCGCTGCCTGCTCAAGGAAATTTTGTGTCGCGGTACATTTGCGTCACACTCTCTGGCGACTCAGACCTTCAACTGCGAGGCAGCATCATGGAGACGAAGAAGCGATCTATTCTGCCGTGTGTAATCAGTGCAATCAACCTGGATGCGAGAGGAAGCAAGCGTAAATATCGCCGCTTCTCAGCTAGCCACGAGACTGTGCTACTAACTGTGAAGGCTGCACACCTGAACATTGGCTCCATGGACTCACCTTTCCCCCGATCAGCTGTTAGCCCCGCCATCAGCCGTTAGCCCCCGTTGATCAGCTGTTAGCCTAGCAACGCTAACTTTCAAACCGATGTACTCAATACTCTGTGGGCTGTCCATCGTTGCTCCGCTGGTCCTCCCTCCACCACAACCTCGGGGTTATTCACCGCCGGGCTCCTTTGTCGCTCTCCTCTATTGCTGTGGTCTCCCCCGGCTGTGGCGATGTTGGACGGGACCTCCAGACGCAAGTCTGTTTACAAGAACGGTGCTATTCGCTCTGTGAGGACTGGCAGGCGCTCCATTTGTTATTTGTTTTGTTTGTTTCATTTTGTTAAATGTCCTTGGGTACCCTGAAAGGCGCTATATAAATTAAATATATAATTAATAATGCTGTAATATCGGTTAGGGCGCCTGCGTTCCTGCTTGTCAAACAAGCTCCACTGAGACCTGCGTTGACAACGGTAATGTTGACATTAAATATCCTGCATTAGCTCTCTGTTGCCTTGCAACTGCAAGCAGGATGCAGTTTTTTATTCTATGTTTAAGTTGAATATGTTTATGTTCACAGTCTTGTGCAGGCATAATTTTGGAAAAAAATAAAATGGTTGCTTTTGGTGCAGAAGATGGTGTAGAACTCCTTTTTTGCCACTTAATTAACTACTCAGGAATCGATATGAGAATTGATAAGGAATTGAATCGATAGGCAGAATCGACAATGGCATTGATATCGATAAAAACGTATCAATTCCCATCCCTAGTGAAAAGCTCATGCACTTCACCACCAATAGCATGCAATGATCATCTTTGTTCTAAACATTTATGTGACAGTTCACGGTGTGGTTTGTCCAAGTGGTTTTGCCTCACCTACCCGTCCCAGATGGCAGATGCGCTCCCACATGTGCTACTTAGATCGGGAAGCTACTTACAGCTGGCAGTGACCATGGATTAACAAGAGAAATCTGGATATTGCGCACTAGGCAGACTGAGTCAGCTGACTCCGGTCTAAATGATTTAATTGTGCGGCTCTTCTGGACTTGACAAATGTTATAGAACTGAATGCTCAAATTACAACAGCAAAACTTTAATTTCATGGGGTTGCTCCCTTTTCACAAAGTAAGTATTATTTGGCCCCAGCACTAGCGGAACAAATCAGAGCCGGGCCGGGGGCGGGGCAAATGACCGGGCTCTTTATACCCAAATAATAAAGCTCATGATAACATCATTTTACAACATACACATGCCCGCAACAGGGCAGGTGCAAACGTCACTGAATGTAGAACTTACTGCTGGGTGGTTGACAAGGAGCATTTTTGCCAGATCCGCAACAGACTTTTGCTTTGTTATCTGGTCCCTGAAAGAGGTTCTAAAACAAAGATGCTGGCCAGGGAAGCTGTGGGCGATGTTCCAACTGTAGTGCTCAGTAAGCCGCCGGGCAGCTTGGTGTAACTCCTCATCTCCTGCTTGCAGCAGTGTGTTGGGGTGAATTGCCTCAAACATATTCACAGTTTAAGCTGGTGAATCTTTGGGACAGTTGCTGGATGATAATATCAAGACAGGCATTCATTCGCTCCACTTTTATGTTTATATGAAGTGCCACTCATGTTAACTTAGTCCGTAAAAATCTGTTGACAAGTGACTGATGATGACGTTGGTGGACGGTTGGTGACGAGTTTTACCCAAAATACACTTGGAGACAATATCGGCGATCCACTTGTAAATTTGCGCGTCATAAAGTTAAATGGGAGAGTGAAAATAAAGCCAGTCATGCAGCACAACATTTTATTGAATATTTTACACCTACTACATCACTAAAGTCAGTCGGTCTTGTAAAGTTTTTAGCAACCATGACTCAATCCTGACTGGGGCAACCTATATAACCCCTGTATGAATCTGTATGACAGGTGTTATTAAACAGAATGCCCATACTCTGGGCTCCTGGAGGCTTGGTGGTGACACAGGCACCTATATTATCTGTATCCGTATTAAAAACAAGTGGAGTACAAACCAGATATGGGTGGGACTAACCAGAACTTGATCATTTCAGCCTGAAATTGACATGGCTTTATCAGAAGTTGAATATTTATTCATTATTTGTTAGAAAACCATTTAAAGAACAGCCTCAGAATTGATGTTTGAAACGATGCTTCTTACAAGAGTAAGATAAGATAGAGAGCCAGTCTTGCCTCTGGTTTACCGGATGGGACCTTATTTAAGAAAAAACTTTGTGGTTGTGAATGAAGAGAGACAAATCATTTTTTGATCATGTCTGAATTGTGCCATGAATTGTGCATAAAATGTTTGTGAATTTTAAAGATAATTTTCATCTTGAGAAAGTTGAGCTTGTCATTAAACTAATGAAATATCAGACTGTAACCCATAACTTAAAGGTCCCATATTATGAAAAACACGTTTTCTCTGGTGTCTACATATATAAACTTGTTCTCCCTGAGCCTACTAACTCCCAAAATGAGGAAAACAAGTGATTCCTGCATGGTCTCTGCAGCCCACCCACTGGTAAAACGGCGCTCCTACAGGCTGTTCAGATTCAGCTCCTTTCGTTACATAACGAAGTGAAGTTCGGTGTGTCCAGCTGTAAGATAGCAGTGTTTCGCAATGTTGTCTCTCAGAGCTAGACACGCAAATTGCTCTGTTGTTGGTTGTATAAATCAACACAAGTGCCTATATTCTGTCCCAGCTTGAACAACAGAAGAGACAGTGGTTGCATTTCATTTTGTGCCTGCTACGCTTCCTGTGAGTTTGTATGTGTGTGCTAACCACTTCACATCGGACTGCTTCAGTAACGGGGGTCAGTACAAATATGGCTTTGCCTCGATACTGACCCTCGTAAAAGGATCGGTCCCACCCATACTGGACCCAGAAACTGCACCCGAGCCACAGGTAAGTGTCGCTGCAGTTTGATTGTATTTACAGTTGCCTACAAGTATGGTGAAGTCAGCTGGAAATTGGCTAACTAGTTAGCTGAGCTTCGGTCTGGTATGCAATGGCGTTTGAAGCGAGTTTAATGTTAATAATATTACGATGGAGCTTGGTTGTCACAGTAAAAGGTCTGGAAACGTGCAGACTAGAGATAGAGACGATGCGAACAGTGTCCAAGAGTTTGGAGACTGTGTTGGAGACAAACGCAGCTTTCGCTAGCTGTTAGCCATTAGCTACATGGTAGTAAATGCAGAGTCTGTATTTTTTCTGAAGCCTCTGCTTCTGGGTCCGATTCTGGGTAAAACTGGTAAAACTGTAGCAGGCAAGTAGGCATTGACAGACGGAGCTCATTAGCATTTAAAGGTGTAGGCACAGAAACAGCCTGCTCTCAGTAGAGCTCACTTGAGCGACTTTTAGACAGCTGAAATTCAGGACCATGGATGGGTTTGGGGTAATACATTTCAAATACAGTGTTGTTGGACCTCTGACAGCTGTGTGAAATTGATGAAAAACAGTATAATATGGGACCTTTAAACATTGTAGAGCTGCTCCTGTATATAAGCAGCTCACAGAACTGACGAACTCTCCTTTCACATAACTGCAGTTCTGTTATTGCCAGTTTCATTGTGATTTTCATCTTTTTTTGGTGCCATTTCTGCGCCAAGATGGCAGCCATGTTGTTGTTGGTGACGTGTGTTGAGTGAGACAAACACAAAATGGTAGTAATGGTAATGGTATCTTTTAATTTGACAAACCTCATATGTGTGATTCATGGCATACCTGGCACTACCGTTTTTGGTTCTCTATAAACTTCGGTCGGTAAATGTGGACTATCCTCACACATTTTACTTGGATGACATTTGTGCTTGAAATACATTATCAGAACCGGCTAATCATTTCAGCAGAGTATAGGCTCAATCCTCATAACATCTGTGTTATCATGACTAAAAGCAGTATTTCTACATCGAGACACTGGTACTTTAAGTGAAATAAATGGTCCGTGTACTTCCTCCACCACTGAATATTATATATTTTCTATCTGAAGCACACTGAAATAAATGGAAATCATGTAGTTAAACCACCAGTTTAGTGCTTCACACATACACACACACATGCACATGCCCATGCTCACACACACACACACACACACACACACACACACACACACACACACACACACACACACACACACACACACACACACACACACACACACACTCTTCAACACTTCTCCTCCCACTTGTAGGGCCTCTTCTCACCCATTGTGAAAAGAGAAGAAGAATCTGTAGTGTTCTCAGCCCTCCTCTGCCCCGGATTGATTTTATGTAGCGTTCCAAGAGTAGAGCAGGATAATGAGATCACCGCATGCATTTTTCATGGACAGGATGAAAGCACCACAGACACAATAAGGAATTTACATTTCAAATAAACTGCAGCCCACGTCCCTTCCAAAAGAACCTTTGCCTTGGAGAAAGAACTCATCCCTCAGTGTCCTGCCTCCAAAATCAAGACATTAACCTTAAACAAAAGGCAGGACAAATGGTGAAAGACACAGTATGAAGGAACTCAAATGGAGATCCTTCTTTTTTTGGCTTGTTTTTAAAATTGTTTGAATTGGAAATAAATGGCATCAGGGAACGTAGAGGTTAGCTCAAAATGAAAAGCTTAGCAAGAAATTCTCTTTATTGAGAGAATTATTTATTCTGTCTAAAACAAGAGAACGTCTGGAAAGAGCAAACCCATGTTTTAATTATTAACATTTTCAGCATCATTTAGACCTTTCAGGATTACCACAGTGTAGAAATACTTGGTTACAGTCCTGCTTTCAAATGCAAGTAAAAGTGCAAAAGTATTAGCATGAAAATATGCTAAAAAGTAATTGTACTCATCAAGCAGAATGAAAAATTAAGGAACAGTGTATGTTATTGAATATAATTGGCAGCACTGTAAAAAGTATCCAAAAGTCATACTCAAGTAAAAAATAATGATAGGTGTTAAAATATTACCTGTGTGTAAGCATTTAAGAAAAATATGTGTAAGTTACCTTTACATTAGTACATTTGATAAGTATGTATATACTAGATTAGATGATGACTGATCATCAGATACAATATTCAGCATTTTTCTGATTATCAGAATCACCTTTTTTTTCTTTTGTGAGTAAAACAAGTTAATTCAAATTGTTTGGAGTGGTAGTACACAGTAAACTAGCAGAAATTGGAAATGCTCAAAGCATGGTATTGAGGTACTTTACTTGCTTACAGATGAGTAAGTAATTGCATTCTACTAGTGATTCATATTTTATTACCAATTAAAAGTTCAAATACAAGTAAAGTATATGACTAAATGTACTTAGTTACTTTCCACTACAAGCAGCAGGCTCTATTTCTGAGCCTTTCTTAATTGTTCAAACATGGTGGTCTTACCTGAGAGCTGCCATCTGCAGGCAGCCTGAAAATAGCCTTGGAGTCATTTGCTCTGGCTGTGTGACAGCGTACGGGGAGTCAGCACAATAACAGTGATTACATTCTGATTAAGGCAGTAATTTCATTGTGGTAGGCAGGAGCTGGTGTGCGTGTGTGTGTGTGTGTGTGTGTGTGTGTGTGTGTGTGTGTGAGGAGCCATGAGTATTTCAACATGCAGATGTCTTGATGTAGAAGCATGTTTCAACACAGTGACACATGTTCTTCTGTGAGGTTCATACAATGTTGTTGAAGATGATTCTGCAAAGTTCATCTCAATGAAACCATTAAATTCAAAGCACTGACCAACACATAAACTAGTCAGCTTTCACTGAAGAGTTCACGAACCTTCAAACCTTTAAAGGGGCACTATGCAACAATATTAGCAAAAATAAACCTAACTATGGAACGGAACATGCAACTTGCTGCCACCGGTCCGAGGTAAATCCGGAAGTGAGCCGGCGGAAGTATCCCGCCGCCGCTCGAAAATGTAGTTAGATTGTAGTTTTGAAACTGCTTTACGGCAAACACACCCCCAAACATGGAACCGGGTAGATATAAACTACCAGTTGCAAGGCAATTGTTGTATTCATCATGGATCAGTCGACTAAAAAGAGACCCAGGAAGCCACAGTCGGAGGAACAGAAGAAGAAGAAAAAGGAGCTTAGCGAGTAAACATAGGACGAGCTATTGAGGAGTCCAAGACGGACGCCGACTTGGCCGTGTTGCTGTTGAAATTGTAAGTGGATGAACTTTGTCTTTGCAACGTGACTTGATAGTCTTTTGAACAATGTTATTGCTGGACTGTTTTATTGTGAGCCCTGTATGTGTTCAGCTTGGTTTCTTGATGGCTAGCTCGATAGTTAGCGGGTGTTTAGCGTAGCAGTCACTTGCTACCAAACACGTTTGTTTGCGTTCTGAATCCAGGTTCTTGTTGGTATTTAGATATCTAGTTCGGTCTTTGAATGTCGCATGATTTGTCGCCTGTATCATGCGATATGTCCGGCTGAAAATGAGCAAGTGCACTAATGCTGCCAGACATGACTCGCTGTTTAGCCGGCCGGCTTCTTTGAAAACAGATGCACATGGTAACGTAGCTGCTAGGTGGGCGGGCGAGGCTCGTCAACAAGTCTTTTCGACAGTGTATCGGCGCCGAAGCTGTAGGGGGAGCCCTGTAGCGAAAAACGTATGCACAAATCTGGTGCAAAGCTAGAAAACGGCGAAGGAATCTGGTATGGAAACTGCTGCTGCATAGTCCGGCTTTAAAATCTTTTGACTTCATCTCAGCTTCTTGTTTGACCTGTTGTGTGTATATGATTCTCTTATAAGCATGATGACATATTAACAAATGATTAATGTGACTGCCTCTGTAATATTTACAATTGCAATGATTGATGATTTGGTTTGGTTTTGAAACAGTAACAACTTGGTTTTTAAATGATTTTTGGTTACGGTTCAAAGTTAACTAAAGTTAGCTAGTTAGTAAGCAGTGAAAATTGAACACTGGTCTCCGGGGACAAAGCAATCTTATTCTTATTTATTTTACATTAAAATATATGTGACAGAGAGATGTGTTGACAGATTTTAGAAATACTTCTTTCTCTAAATGTCGCATTAACAATGCTAACATACTGATGTTTAGCAAGTATAATGGTCACCATGTTCACCAACTTAGTTTAGCCTGCTAGCTCGCTAATATTTACTAATCAGCACTAAAGTTTGTGGGACAAATAAAGGAATTCTGATTCTGATTCTGATTCTGAAGACAATGCAGAAGGACTGTAAACCTGCATTATTTCTAATGGCCAGCAGGGGGTGACTCCACTGGTTTCAAAAGAAGTCTGATTGTGTAAGCTTATGAGAAAATGACCCTACTTCTTGTTGGATCTATCGCCTCGGTATACAGTTTCCTAATGACTTTATGGTCTCAAGCACTACTTCCAGGGCTTCTTCAATACAGCATGATGTTCAATTTGTAAATGTTGGTCCAATTTAGAGTAGCTTTATCGGTACCTTGTGATTAACAAGTCTCTACAAATACATAATGTCCTTGGGTTCTCAATCAGATCTAATCAGGATATTCTCTTCAGCTTCACCCGCTCGCCTCAATATGTCCACATTAAAATGTTGAATTTCAACTTCATGGCAGTTCTAGGAGAGAAGTCATGATCACCGAAGTCAGGTTTCATCCTCCTAGGACCATGAATGACTTACATTCAATAGTTTTTGGGTGACAGATTGAAGCTGCCATCTCTAGAGCCATGGTACTAGCCTGGATTGAAAAAACAAATCAAGAAAATCACAGTAAGTGTAGTGATAAAGTTAATAAATAATGAAATAACAAAAAAAAAGAAATCTAAAAAAATACTGCAGTAATGGTGAGAAACACCAGAAGAACTATATGTACCCTTCACTGGACTGGTGGATTTCACCCTCTTCTGATATTAATATACTGTAACTTATGAAAAGGAGAATACATTCTACATCACTAAAAGTAATTGGTTTTGAAAAGTGGTCTGAGCTTTAGGACTCCTCTGAGGTTTATTTAACAGCGAAACTCGATGGGCTGGAATAATCTCGGCAGCTCCTCATTTACTTCAGTTATTTTGGTGGCTCTATTTCTTACAGAGGTCCAGATATTCAGCTGCCATTTATCCCTGAATGACTGACAGCTGACGGATTTGCAACGCAACTGTACACTGACAGGAAGAAAAAACACATTAGTAATAGCTTGGGGTGCATGACAGTAGTAAAAAAAAAAGAAAAACTTTATAACCACCATCCTCATAGATCTATCAAATTACTGTGTTGTGGGAAGAGATAGCTGGCAAACACACATGCGTATGCACGCGTGCATGCAGGCACTGAGAGATGTACTCTGCTGCACTCCCCATTTCTCTCCTCGGCCCGTCGAGCCTTCTGGAGATCAGCATTAATGGAAATGCTGAATGTTTTATTTATCAAGAGAGAGTTATTCCTCGCATTGTTTGGACTGCTAATGTTTAACTCTGTGCTCTGCTTGTCTCTAAAGATGTATGTCAAAGCTTTTTCTTGCCTTAATTACTCTCCATTTATTTCCTCCAGTAAAGAAGCAGCTCTCTCCAAGGTCGGACCACGTCTGAGCAGCATGTTGGGGGGGATGTTCATGCTGTATATGCACCACTTTAGTCTGGGTAGATGGTCTCTTCTGTCTGCTGGATGCTTGGGTCACACAACTCTGAGTAACTAGCTGTCACAACAAATTTGTGCGCCAACACACGCTACACTGACATGCTCAGAGTTGGTGTGTCTCCTTCTCAGAAGCCCGAGGAGGCGATCTTACAAGAGATCATTGCTCACAAAGACAAGGGCAAAGGATGCACAAACTGCAGAACGCTGGTATTGAAACAACCCAAACATTTTAGCATGTGACTGCTAATGGGAGGTGATGCTAGCAAGAAGCTGATGACTGATTTGCAATAATCGTAAAATGGGAAATTAATTTGTAATGTGATCACAGATAAAGAAACATTAACTAAGACTGAGTGACTGAGGGAATAGAGGGAACATTTTGTAAGCTCAGTTAGGAAGCATCAAGACACTGATTTTTACCAAAGTAATATTTTAAAATGATATCTTGAGTTTTATGCAAGTTGACTTATGTATTTACTTTGTAAATGCACTTGCATATCTATTGCACTTTTCCAAACTAGTGACCGCTCAAAGAGCTTTACAACACTTGTTACATTGACTCATTCAAACACTTATGGCATGCAAGGTGGCAACCTGCTCATCAGGAGCAATTTAGGGTTTGGTATCTTGCTCAAGGATACTTGTAGTTGTAGTTGGGGGTGCCAGGGATCTGAACCAGCGACTTTTCGATTGCTGGATGACCCTCTCTCTACCTACCTACCTACCTAGTGTACCTACCTCATGAGCTACAGCTGCCTGACTATTTATTTCAAAAGGTATTCGGTCATAAACCAAACTATTGGAAAAAAAAAAATCACTTGACCTGAGAGAAATTGAAGTAATCACAAAGTTGTGACAAATTCTCCCGAGGGAAACGTGACTGTCTCCCACAAATGTTTAATAATCCTGTGCTAGTGGTGCCTCATAATTGGATCTCAGAGGCAAACCTCATGTGAGAAGAAACTTCAGGAATATAGTCCAAAACATAATGGAAGGCATGGAGGCCCGGGCATTCATTTTATCTACAGTTGTCTAACTTTAATTACATTTTTTAAAGTTTGACAATGGAAATGGCAAAATTATTAGCTAGATCACAAATATGATATGATATCCAGGAGATGAAGAGTTTGGTTTCCCGTTAAAAACTGTTTGTGTTCCCCTGTTGTTGCCAAAACTTTAAGCACGCACTCCACATGGTTCCTATTGTTTATGTTTCAGTGGTTTATTCTGTGTTTCCTGTTTAATCTTTTAATGCACTGTGTGAAGCACTTTCAATTGTTCTTGTGTATGGAATGTGCTATATTAATAAACATGTCTTAACTTTTTGAGATGAGACCATCACTGTGTAATTATTTACTCCAAGTAATCAGAAAAGGTTTACATCCTGTCAGTTACCACACTGATGATCACTGTGAGAGAAAATGTTGTGTTTTCTCCCTTTAAGTAAATCCAGACAAATGGATTCGACGAATTTGTCAGATTAATTTATGTTGCCTTTAATATCAACAATTTATTCTAGCATCCAAGGAAAACGCACATGTTGGCAAGCCTGCTTAGTTCACTACACAAAAGTCACAAAAGTTTGTGGACACTTGCAGCCGCTTCAATTATCAGGCTTTTCCAACAGATTTTGAAATCTGACTGCAGGGATTTGCTTCTACTCCAACCTAATATCACTGCATTTCATGAAATAATTTAATCCAGTGGTTCCCAAGCAGCCAGGATATAATATTAGCAGTTAACGTTTCTGCAAACCACATATCCGTCTGAGGCTGATTTTTGTAGCAAACGTGCCATATCACGTTCACATTAAATACTTAATAGATGACTTTGACATTGGAAGTGGAGGAGACGGTGGTGCCGTTATTACAGGTAACAAATCAGTCAAACGGAGACGACTTAGTCACACAACTGGATATTTTGAAAGACAGCTCGGGACACTTCCATCTATCTTCATGGTGACCAAAACCGATGGTTTTCACAGGAAGTTGGACCATCTCCATCCATGATTGTGGCGACCAAAACAGGTATTTTATGCCAAACAATGTTTTCCTAACCCTAACCAAGTGGTTGTTGTGCCTAAACTTAAGCAACATAAAGAAATGTCCCATTTTAACTTGTTTGTGGCTTTAGCAGAAACGTACTTACACAGCTAACATTTATTCTGGTTATTGGGTTGCCCAAAGTGGGGGGCATTCAGCTTTTTAGTTAATCCCAAAGGTGTTGGATGGAGTTTTAGGTCAGAGCTTTCTCAAGTGTGTTCACACCTAGCCTCTAAAATTTCAACTTAACTTAACTTTAGATTTAAAGTTGTGCCTGGGTACTGTTTCCACATAATCTTGGCCATAAAATGTTTGTCTATAGCTCAAAAAAGTTTTTCATTTTTGAATCAATATATCATTTGAGGTGAGAGCTAAAGTTACATTTCCTGAAAATGTTATTGGTTTCAATTAAATTTCCAGAAGCTAAAATGGTGGCAGGAGTTCATCTGAGTATCTGAGCATCCATTATTACTCACTGACCTTTGAATTAGTCACTTTGCTTGCGTTATTTCCCCAGCTCCTCGTCCCATTCACTTATTATTGTAGTCCCTCTCAGCTGACTCTGTGTGTTGTGACCATGGTCTCCTATTTCCCTCCAGACTTCACTGTTGCTGTGCAAACCTGTCTAAAAGCTGTTATACCCACCAGACACAGGGGAAATAAAGCTGTTTGTAACATAGGACTTAACAGAAACCCAGGAAAATAAATGTTGAACTGTGAAGATGAAGATGAGGCACTGGGTGAATGGAGGAAGGAGAAGAGCAATGCGTTTCTGTCTTCCTGTTAATTGAAGAAGTGTCAGTATATGTGTGCCTGTGAGACAACAAGGAAGCATTGCGTGTCTCTGACAAGTCCAGCCATGTAGCGAGGAATCTCCAGAGTCTCCATGGCAATGGAAGAGCGAGGAGGAAGAGTGGGGAGGTTTGTGAGGGCTCATGTGGCGTTCTCCATTGATCTGGATGAGACTGTAGCAGGAGAGAATGATTCACTCACTCAACAAAGAAAACAAGAGCACAGATGGGTGACAAAAAACATGAGGACAGTTCAGAGCAAGGAGCTTTTTACCGAAGGACATGACCTGTTGGATTCACTATTTAAATCACATGTTGTCAGTCTGACTAAGATATAGCCTGATAACCAGACTGAAGGGCCATTTTGTTACTCTTATGACTCTGACATTGCTCTCGTCAGCCATTTTCTGTGCTGTGTAGATTTCATTGCCCAAGTCGTCTGACTTCATGTTGGTTGAAACTGGGGCTTTGACAGCCAAGCATTAAGGAGCAATACAATATTCAGGAAATAATATAGGAAAATAACTGCTGACTGTAAAACACAGGACACTTAGTAACAGTAACTTCCTGGCTAATTTTGATGATGAAAGGAGAACAGCAAGATTAATCTCTGTGATTGATACTTCTATTTTTTATTGTACACTTGCTTCTGGCATAGTGGGCATCTTCTTTGATGCGATCCCACATGAAATTGAAGCCATCAGTATTAAGGCATTTACTATGCTTTCAGGCTTGACCATTAATTGTTTTATGGTGGAGGTTATTGATTGCGACGTGAATTACACGACCTCAACAGAGTTCTCTCCACTGAATCCATTGTTGTCTTTTTTTTAAAAAGGTAGGTAAGTTAGCTACTGTTAGTCTTGCTCCGAGCCTGAGTGGCACATTTAGCCATGAATCTAATATTTTATTGTGAAGAAATTGTGTTTTAACTTAAAATTCATTGTGATGATCTGAAAAATAGGTGGGATAAGATGGTAGTAGGATTTTACCCGCAGCTAACATTTTGACCAAAGTAGCTACAGAGAGCAGAAGTCATGCTGTCATATTAAAGGATCGGTTTCTAAGCTTCATGTTTAGTTACTAGTGTTGTATTAAATGTCAGCTGGATTTCGAATGAGGTTGTTCTGGGCCGAGAAACTGTGAAGTTCACTTTGGCTCCAGACAGTCTTATTCAGCAGGTGATTTAAGGGAAGGCTGAAGGTGGTACCACCCCCTTGTTAGCAAAATGACCAAAAAATATCCCTCTTGATAACTTGCCATCCCTCTCCATCCACCCTGAGGTCACTAATAGGTTGACCGCTGTCTGGGTCTGGATGCAGATGCTGCCCTATCCAGACCTGGACCTATAACTAATTGATACTGTTGAAATTTTGAGTGTTTTTAACCAGCGCAGCATTTATCGCCTTTACGGCACTAGCGTCCCAGAAAACACACAGATTAGTTGCACGCATTGTAAATCATGGCCATAATGCTGATAGCCGATTACATCTGTGTATTCCAACAACTATTGTGACTCAAGTGAGACAGATACACACAGACAGGAACCAACCCCTTGACAGTCAGAAAAAAGAAGGCAGCAAAAACAGAGGTTTTAGTCAAGAATGGATAGACTTACATATTGATTCTTCCTGCGGGTAGTTAAAAAACAGTACGTCTCATATCCATGACCATCACAATTATTTATGCAGCAGTGTGAAGCGCCTATACCAAAGAAAGAATGGAGCCTTTTTGATTTGATATCACACTAAATCATTACATTACACATAGTGATGTTCAGCACTTTTGCCTGGAAAAAATTTTGAAGAAGTTTAGATATTTTCTTTTTGTTTGAATTAGTAGTCATTATGTGGAAGGACAACTGAGAAAAATAAACTTTTTAGGCATTGTCTTCCTCTCTTTCATAGCAACAGAGAGAGAAAGAAGGGGTGACGAGCCAGGGTGAATCTACTTGCTGAATGGCTGCCTGGTCTATAATGCTTCATATCCTTTTCTTACACTGTGCGAAGTGAACATGTTGTAAATGTTCCCTCCCAGACCTCCATAAATCATGCCGTGTTATGAGAGGCCCCAGCCCCCCTTCTTTTATTCTCTCTCCCTCTGTCTCTCTATCCCTCTTCCTCTAGCTTCTCCACAGCCTTGCTTTCAGGTAGAAATTCTGTTGCCATGGTGATTTCAATCGCTGTTATTGCTACAGCATGATGAGGGGACCTGCTGGTGGGAGATGCATTATATTTACATTTCCAGACATTCATCGGGGGTGTCTCTGCCAGCATTAATCGACCTGACACCATGGCTACTCCTCCCTCTGTCAATCCACTTTATACAGGTCAGATGTGGGATGCATTAGCAGAATTTATGAAAGCTAATGAAAACAGGAGTGAAGATAAATCCACTTTTTAATCCCCAAATTTTAAAAGTAATCTATGAGCTTTCCTTCCATTGGTAAACAGCTCCAGATCAGAGCAGAATCTGATGTGACTCAGGCTCTGCACCCGAGGCTGTCCCCCAGAGCTGGTCACCTCGGTGCAGCTGAACAATAGCTTTGCCCCTCGTCACATATGACTTTTTCAGCGAAAGATGAAAATCAGGCTGCTATTGAAATTACTCAATGTTAATGTTTATCACAGCATTTGTGTGACCCATCTTAATAGATTCAAATTTGTGTCTGACTTGTGGCATTTATTTTTATGAATATGGATGCCAGAAAATTTGTTGTTGTGGCTAACTGGGGTCTCGACTGAAACTGTGCTCTGTTTTGAATAAAACTGAACTTTGCTGCAAAACAGACGATACTGTCTGTCTCTCTGCCCTTCGCTTTTTTATCAACATTGTTGTGGATGGCCGTCTTGTTTGAAAGGATTCTTATTTGAAGGGTTCCTGAGTTTACAGTCAGTGGGAGCACCCAACTCATGACTGCTCATCCAATATGTATAGTGTAAGATTAGAGGTCTTATTTTTGGCCATAAATAGTTAAAATGTGCATGTGTGTTAGTGTAATGTACAAGATTAATAAAAGTGTCTTAAAGGGAATTAATGAAAATTGAGCTGAAAAGTACTGAGCAGATCACAGAACAAGTAGAAGTGGAGTTGAGATCTATAAATAGAACTTGCATACATTTTAGCTGTAGGAAATTGAATTATTTTGCATTTTTCAGCCTTTAGGTAGCCTTATTATAATACGATAAGCTCCTAAGTACCTCCCTAATGATGTGTGTGTAAATTTGCCTGTGTGTCTCGTGGCGAGGCTTCCAGACACAAAGATGCTGTTGATTTAAGTTTCTCTGTTAATGTAACAGGGACTGTATTGATTTAGAGGGTTCAGTCTGCAGCTCACATGCACGGATAATTAATCAATTAACACGTGAAGTGTTTTTTTCTTCTTTGTGCTCTGCTGTAGATATACCTATGACCTATTGATCTGTGCAGAGGTACCAGGTCAATAACAGTTAAGGGACTTGTGATCAATCCAAATATCAATAGTTGGCTAATATTCAGCATGAAATATGAATTGTAATTAGTTTCCTTGTGCAAATCAGAGCTCTACCGCATTGCTCTGTATGTTGGTTGGATTGTGTTTGAGTTGTCAGTCCACCCCCAACCAACACCCCCTGCCCCACTTTTCTTCACACACATCCTGACCCACCAACCCCCCTTTCCCACCCCAACATCCCCAATTACCCCCCAGCTTCCAGCAGCACTCCACATCTCCTTGCATTGAAAATGGGCCAGTTGCTATGGCAACCCCATACAGCAGCATATAATTCCCCTGTCAGAATTCAAAAGAGGATCAATTAGTGATGATGTCACTGCGTCAAGAGAAACACTCCATCCTGATCACGATTCCTCCAGAGTGGCCAGTCGGGGCCTGTGAGCGTGTTCGTACGCACATACATGCGTATGTGCTGTTTCTGAGACTTTTAGTGATCTGAGAATGAAGGGAAGTAAGAGAGTGAGGATTGGTTCCTCTCTCTGCAGCTCGGAGTGGAAGATGAAGGCAGACTTGAGGTGCCTGAGTCACCACTACACACTGTGTGGGAGGGCTGGATGATCGCAGGATGAGGAACACAAGTGGAATGAAACACACTGACTTTCAGCATGATGGTTAGACAAGAAAGAGGATTCAGATACTTCAGAGATTTCTGGCGCAGGAGAGGATCTTCATACGAAAATTGGAAAGGGAAAAAACAAACCACTGCCTGTTCTCTGACGGTGCAGATGGATATAATAACACACCTCCTACTCCTATAACCCTGCTTCAACTCTGTTGCCTCCTTCCTTCCATCTTCAAGCTGAAGAACATAAAGTACTGAAGGCTGACAGAGATGAAAACATCAGTTTTTTTGCTAACCTGTATTCACTGCTTGTCCCTGCTTTGTGTCGATTAAATGTATTTTTCATTTCTGGTGGGATCTGGATGATTTGTGTTTTGTGCTTTCTTCCCACAGGATCAACATTCCTGCAGTTTCACATTCTCATACAGAGTTTTACATCAATCACAGAGAGCAAGCAAGTAAGATAGAGGGAATGAGAGAATATATTTTTAGAGCCACTCTTATAAAGACCTCTTCTTCCTCCTCCTCTTCTGTTCATGCACTATGACGAATGTTCGTAGTAAGAGATTTGGATTCCCAAAAGCTACACAGCATGAAAATTAAAACAAAAATCTATATGAAGTGTTGTAGTGGGATGTTCTTCAGAGGAGTTTCAGTGCAGCAGCTGCTTGTCAATAGTTTCTCCACAGACCCTTGACTAGAGAGTTGACAATTCTTCCAATGCGTGGTGTTTCACTGTCTTAAGGGTGCCGTCAGCTTTAAATAAATGAGGTTGCACAATTTGTCAGCATCCATTATTAAAGGCAAAATCGTTTCTTGTTCAGAGGTGGCCAAACAGGAAGGTGAGATGAAAAGCATACCTTTGCCTGATCCATGAACGTTGTGTCATTTGCAGCATTATTTGTTTCAACACTGGAGACAGCGTCTCCACAAAATGATTCATGTTGTTGGGTTTGGTTTTACACTCAAAAAGTGATCAAACCCGGCTCACATTACAACTCTGGTTCTTTCCATGTCACTCTGTACAAGAGACCAAACAAACTCTTTATCGGACAGTGCATGATCAGTTCTGAAGCAATGCCGATACTGCTCTCATGTTGTGTAATACAGGAAAACAAAAACTAGCTTTGACTGCAGTGCTGGCACTTGTTAGTAGATTTGTAGATGTGTGGCGATATTTCTGACACAAACTGTCTCTTGTATTGCCAAAGCTCTACATTGGCCGTTTGATCCTGTCTCATACTGCATCACTACTTCACAGTGTATAAGGGTCCTGTAGTGCCTTCCCAATGTCAGAAATCAGTCTGAACAATCAAAGAATCACATCCACTTCATGCAGTGTTTGTCAACCTGTTTGTAGGAGTGAATGTAAAAAGAGTTTGAGCTTCCAGCTGAAGTTCTGTTTTTTTAAAATCTTTACACAACTACCTCTGCATCTTCTCATATTTGCAACTGAGTGCAACACCATGAAGGCCTTTGAGGCAAGACTGTGTGAAAGATAGCACCATTCTCACTATATCCATGATTCATCACATCTCGCTCCTTTCTGTGTCAGCAGGATTATCACCTTTAAGTTTCGAGTGTAAACTTTTGCCTGCTGACTTCTAGCGACAGTGCAAAGATCGTTCGAAGCATGTCGAGGCCTTCAACATGTCAGTTGTTTGTGGTAGCATATGATCGCATCATTTCTATACCTATCACATAGGTTTGATATTTTTTTCAGTTGTAGGTTGAAAGAGAGACAATATTGATTAATATGAAGGTATTCCTCAAAAGCCATCTTGTACTTGTGGCCGAAATTTGGTCTTCATGAAGATGTGTTTTCAATGCTTTTAGAGGGGCACTATGTAGTTTTGGAGAATAAATTTAAACTCAGAATTCTAATATTTACAATATTAATGTGGTAATAATACAAAGACAGACATATTTCTTTTCCCATAACTGAATAACAAGCAAAGACATAAACAAGGTTATAAGTAAAAACGTATAAATAGTGTTGTTCTTTAAGGTCAGTTTGTTTATTGAGTTTATTCACTTTTTACAGCAAAAAAAAATTTTTAAATCCTGTTTGAGATAATTTTCCAAAGCAGTGAATGGTAAATGATAAATGGTTTGCATTTTTATAGCGCTTTTCCAGTCTAACGACAGCTCAAAGCGCTGTACAATACATGCCACATTCACCCATTCACACACACATTCATGACGGAGGCTGCCATGCAAGGCGCCAACTGCTCATCAGGAGCAATTTGGGGGTCAGTATCTTGCTCAAGGACACTTCGTCATGCAACTAGGGGTATTCGAACTGGTGACCTTCCGATCACTAGATGAACTGTTCTGTGAAGTCTCACTTTGTCATCAAACTAATGAAATATCAGACTGTGAAAATATGTAATTATAAAGATCACACAGCCAACAGTCCTGTTAGTGTCATCTTGTTCACCAAAATCCATAACTTAAACATTGTAGAGTTGCTCCTGTATATTAGCAGCTCACGGAACTGACCAGCTCTCCTTTCATCTTTTACTTTACTGGAGTTGGAAAATGATCTTTTAAATTAAAAAAATGTGTGATTCATGGCACAATTTAAGCAGGAACAAAAAATGATTTGTCTCTTCTCATTCACTACCAAATGAAGTGTTTCCGAAATAAGATCCCATGGGGTGGGCTTGGCTTCGGCTCTCCATAGGGTGGTTGTAGCTCAGAACGTAGAACAGCCATTTTTTAATCACACAGTTGGTGGTTTGATCCCTGCTGTGTTGCAGGTTATTGCAGCATCTGCAAAAGAGACATTTTGAACCTCTACCTGGAGAATATTTTGCTGAATTCTGGTGTGACATGGTCTAAATGTGAATGTGTAATTCTCTTCTAATAGTCTGTGAAAAACCTTCACTTTTGGACCAGTTTTGAACATCTTTCCACTGGTTACCATAGCAGCTTTTTAAAGGTACACAAAAATATGAGGAGTTGCAGAGGAGTGAATTAGGATTGAATCAGGAAATATGGAAGTGGGTAACTGCTCAGTATGATGTCTCACTTTACTTGAAGGTGCACAAATACATAGTAACTTCGTATTAATTAGTATTTGACAATTCTACTTGTAACTATTCCATATTATGTTTCACTATACTTGAAGGTAGAAAAAACAGTAACTTATGATTCAGTAATTAGTAATTAATGCGTTGTCATCATTATCTACTATATGGTCCTTAAATCAGTTATTCATCAATTATTCATTAATGATTGATTAACTATCAAGTTGTAACTCCTTACTTGCTCCTCAGTAACTACTCACACTTGTTAATACTTCATTGTAAAGTGTTACCATTGTTTTTTCTAAAACTTACTGATAGCTAAGTGGATATTCCAGGTGATATTGAGGCTCCCTGAAGATTTGTGACAGAACATCTTAATTTTGGATGTTTTTTGGTCAGCCTATCATCCGTTTTCATATTTTCCCTCTGAGTGAATAAAATGATAATGGTCGCTTACCGTGGTCCTGATCTCTGTTTATATCTGGTGACCCGGTACAGTGTCCTCTCTCTCGCTCTCACACACACACACACACACACACACACACACACACACACACACACACACACACACACAAATCCCTGCATGTTCCCCCACTTGTCATCTATATCACCTTCTGTGTTGAATCTGGTGTGACTGGATTATTTATTCAACAAAACCCGTTCATGTCGCACATCTATCATGCTAAATCGGATTTGCGCGCGCGAGAGATAAAGTGTGTGTGTGTGTGTGTGAGAGAGAGAGAGAGAGAGAGAGAGAGAGAGAAAGAGAGAGGGTAGTTAAAATGCGCGGTACATTCTTGTGTGGAGGGCGAAGCGAGCAGCCATCCGCAGGACAGCAGGATTGCTCGAAATATCCTCAGTGAGAGTCAGCCGTTATCGGTTAGGCAACCACATTTCGTCCGAAGTGGAAGTTGTGTTGCCAGGAGCCGCCAGGGAGCCTCGGACCTCCACACCCCTCTGAGGGTTGATTTGCCCTTTGCGGAGTGCGCAGCCCCCCATCAGCCCGGAGGATCCACAGCGCAGGATTTGGATTCGGAGAAACATCAACACAATGGTAAGATTTTGCAGAAACGGATGCATTAGAATCGTGCCGTCGTGATTTTTACGTAGCATAACGTTTTTGCGGTGTCTTGAAGGGTGTTTGGGAGGAGAGTGCATGCCGGGATCTTGCGGCATGTGTCGGCTGGGCTTCCCTCCAGTCATCGGCTCCTCAGCTTGCACAATTACTGCCAAACAAAAGGGCTTTCATTGAATACAAGATTACAGACATACAGTATGAGGTTTTTTTTAAACATACTGAAAAGAAGGTCTATACATTTGTCCATATACATGAAGAGACTCAGCCTTTCTGAGTCTGTTTAGGCTAGGGGTGGGCGGATCGATCAAATATCGATAGTATCGATACCAACGTGAGTATTGGTATCGGATCGATACTAGCGCAATGACATCGATATTTTTGTTGCCGTTTCTCTTCTATAAGTTCAGCAAATCACTTGTATTTCCTCACAGAGTTTGTGTGATTGCAGCTTCTCTCTCAGTCCTTATGCGCAGTGCTCCTCTCCCAGGGGCGGTTCTGGGGGGGCAACAGGGGCCAGTACCCCCATAACTCTGAGTACGGACCCCCCCTGTGCCCCCCCCCCCCCCCCCCGACTGGGAGTCTGTATCAATAATACACAGACAGATTTCTTGCAATGATTTTGTACCAAAGGGAAAGGCGAAAATAAAGTGTCTCAGCAGTTTACTACCCAATCAAATTGTTGAAATTGTAAACACTGTTTTGTCTGAATGAGGGATTTGTCTTTTTTTCCGGGTTGTATGTGCCCCCAAAAAAGCCGGCCCCAACCTGGCCCCCCTATTAAAACTGGTCTAGAACCGCCACTGTCCTCTCCACCTCTCTCGCTCTGCTCACTCAGGTTCACTCTATTGTATGAATATGACAGAATATAATAACCCTATTGTGTATCTGTTGATGGAACATTAGTATTCCTTAGGCTACATACAGATAGGTTATATGTATATTAATATATGTTATATATATGTTAAATATTATTTTCTTATTTGGATAAAATCTTTGTCCTGTATTTTATTATTATCATAATCATGATCAGCTAATTAAAGGCAAAAGTACAAAAATCATTCAATGATCAGGAATTTTCAAGTAATCACAGGCAATACTGGCCCTGTAATTACTTGGTATCGGATCGATACCGAAATTTGCAGTATCGCCCACCCCTAGTTTAGGCAGTGACTGAATATGGAAATGATATTCCATGCTTAAAAAAAAATCTTAGAGTCTACGCTTACATTGCTTCCCCTCTATGTCTGTATGTCATTCATTCTGTCATGCATGCATTATACCAGCAGTGGATCCACATACTCAGGCCTGTAACGTCGTTTAAGGATGGAATTCAATTACCCAACAACAATGTCGATATTACCCTTTGTGTTGCATGTTGAAGGTTGTAGCATTTGGGCTCTCGTGTTCCTGAAGATCTATGAATTCCAGGCCTTTGGGTAAAAGCAGTGAATGACCTTGCAATCAATCCTCGGTCTCCGAATCACAATTGCTGCTTTTCCTTCACTACTGGGTTAAAACAGCCATAAAAAAAGCCTTTCAATCACAGCTGAACAAGATCAGTTACCTGCTGTGTGTGTTTGAAGGGGCTTGGCTTCCTTTCAGTGCAGCTCACCACGTCACAAAAAAAGCGTGTGATGGTGTGTGTGTCTCTTCCTGCTTGTTGCTCTGGTTTGATTGATTGATAAAAGCACAGATCCTGTTGAGCTATTTGTTTACATTTCTGAATGCTCAGCTGCAGCTCCACTCATAAAGAGTGATGAATGAGTGGCACATCCGCCCTGAATCCTGATCCGAGGCCAAACAGCTGCTACAAGTCTGGTTCTGCAGGAAAACACTGATGATTTCGGGGCGGCTGTGGCTCAGGGGCCGAGACAGCGTCTTGTTATCTGAAAGTCTCTGGTTTGATTCCCCTGAATTGCATGCCTAAGTATCCTTGGGCAAGATACTGAACCCCAAACTGCTCCTGATGTGCTGGTCGGCACCTTGCATGGCAGCCACCTCCATCAGTGTATGAAAGTATGTGTGAATTACTGTGAGTTGCTTTGGACAAAGGCATCCACTAAGGCCCCGTCCACATGAAAACGCTCTTTTGCGAAAACGCACATGTATTGCATCGTTTTGGCCGACCGTCCATACAGATCCTGAAAACGCAGCGCCTGAAAACGCACTTTTTTGAAAACGGGTCTTAAGGTGGAGAAATCTGAAAATGCAGCCCTCCCGTTTTCATGTGGACGGCGAATCCGCATACTTTCCAAAGCAATGACGCCATCGCCTCACCCCGCGACGTCTCATAACAACAACAACAACAATGGCGGACTACATGCTCATGTTCGTGCCGCAGGAGATATCGAGCCTTTCTTGCAACTTACTCGCCTTGTAGTTGAGTGTGAGTCGCAGCAGCAGTTCGACCTCATTAACGGTCCACACAAACGATTCCGGTTTCCTTGCACTCGCCATTTTCATCTTCTTCTTGTGTTCGGTTTCTCCGTCTACTGTCTGTTTGTTTACAGCGCGCAAGCTTAATGCGCATGCTCCGTGTCTTCTTCTCCGTTTTTGGTGAATGTCAAGCGCCACCTATAGGCCTGGAATATGAACTACAGCGCTTTCGGCCGTTTCCGTGTGGACGCAAATATTCTTGAAACGATGCTGAGGAAGACGGAGAAAAAAAAGATCATTTTCGCCCGTCTGGATGGCCCCTAAATTCCCTTAAATGTAAATGAGATCACTGCTTGAATTGTCTCTTCTTGGGAGGTGTTTTTGAATCAAACACACTGCTGAACAACTGTGATAGCTGTTTATATGTCTGAGCATGTTTATCCAAAAAGACAACACTGTGAGAGTTACAGTTCAAATATTGTTCAGTGAAAAACCGCAGAATCCTGTTTGGAATTGCTCGACTTGTTGGATACAAAGATATCCACAGTACGTCATGATGTTGCTGCTGTTGGACAAACCATACGCAGCGTAAGTGCAGGGGTAAGAGAGAAGAGCTTCCCTGTCCTCAGATCTCTGTGATGCTGACATTTAAATGGCCCAATTAGCCTTGTTGTGTTGGTTGGCCCGCGCAGCAGCAGCAGAGGATGTAGAAAAGTGAGGAGGGGAGGACATTAGGCATCTGGCCCAGTCTCAGCACGGCAACCTTGTAACACACCCTTTATCATGCATGAGCCAATGCAAAGGGCATGGGCCTCATTATAAAGACGAATACTAGATTTTACCCCTAATGTTCCCATCTCTTTAGACACCATATTTTTATGGCTAAAGTGTTCAATCAGAAGGAAATATTCAAGATGTCTGTCGCATCATTGACTACACATTTCCACTAAGGCTGTGAAAAGTATAGACGGTTCAAGACCTTGCATTACTTTTTCAGTACCTCATCTCATGTCATTATCTACCACTTATCTGTGAGGGTCGCAGGGATGTAACCGCTTTATTGGGGGGTTACGGGAGTCAGTCCCAGTTATCTCTCTGGGCGAAGGCAGGGTACACCC
This sequence comes from Diplodus puntazzo, assembly GCA_963678695.2. Taxonomy (NCBI): domain Eukaryota; kingdom Metazoa; phylum Chordata; class Actinopteri; order Spariformes; family Sparidae; genus Diplodus; species Diplodus puntazzo. The sequence continues at coordinate 30,856,122 of OZ023163.1, forward strand.
TGGACAAGTCGCCAGCTCATCGCAGGGCCCGCCACGCAAGGTGTCAACTGCACATCAGGGGCAAACTGGGGTTCAGTATCTTGCTCAAGGATACTTCGACATGCAGCTCAGTTCCGCCGCAGGGGAGCCGGAATTCGAACCAGCAACCTTCGGATCACTAGTCGACCTGCTCTAACAGCTGAGCTACAGCCGCCCCCTTTTTTCAGTACCATGTGTTTAAAATGATTAACTATTTGCATGGTATTCTACCAGAAGTACTGAACCTGTAAAAAAACTATGATCTACAATCAGAATTTTACTTAAGGCTGCTCAGATATTAACGTTAATAAAAATGTGTTGGTTTGTGTTTTGTGACCTTTTCTGTTCCAGCACTGTGTGCAGGTTGAAACTAATTTTAAAAAGATAGAAATGATCCTTTTTTATGTGCCCAGGACTTTTGTTTCCTTTGCCATGGTATCAGAATATGTAGATAATGTATATTTAGTATTAGTATTGTATGCAAATTTACAATTCTGGTATTATGGCCCGACAGCAGATTTTCACCCATGTTGCTTCATCAGACCGGCATAGCTAATACAAAAAAAAAAAAAAAAAAACATTTAGTAAAGCAAAAAATGGTTCATCATTAGAAGAAACATGAGCAGCCAGACAATCCAGAAACGCAAATCATGTCCATTATATTTCCTTCTGAGAATTAAAATAATCTTCTAATGCAGTAGTTGCATTACTGTGTGCATGGAAACATATCAAAGAAGTGCCTGACAAATGTGACTGGCAAAACCATCAACATCAACAATGTACAGTCTGAGTAGAAAACAGCCTGGCCATTGAAACAGGCTGTCACAGACAGAACAGACTGTCCAGGGAGGCACGCTCCTTACTATGTTGTGAGAAATACAAGGATTTAAGAGAAATATTCTTTCAAAAAATGTGTAATATATTCATCCTGGGACTTCTATCTAGAGTATGTTATCTATGTGGGAAGAAACATCTGTGTGCAATCTTTGCTACAAAATATGCGACTATTATGACTATTTTCAGAAAGTAAGAAAAAGTGAGTGATTTAAGGTGCTTGATTAAAATGTATTTAACTTGCGACCATCTTTTTAGCTTTCATGTGTAAAATGTGATCATTCAATATGTATTTAGCTTTGGCAATACAGTTAAACACTCAGTGAAGCTTATTAAATTTGAAGACACTGAGCATATCCTTCTTAATCACTTAAGTACAACAATGACTGTTCTAAGCGTTATGTAATTTCTGCCACTAGGGCTGTCTCAGTCCAAACACTGACACACAAGAGATGCAGATTGATGACATCATGAAGAAGTGTGGGATCATGGCAGCTGTTGTATTCACTGTTTAAACACTGTTGCCGATGAAAATCTGACATGACTCAGACAGAAGTGTTCACAGGCGAAGTAATGTTTTAAAGTTTTTATTCATGTCACGTTCACATTCGTCTGCCTTCCGAAACCTCAACACACTTGTGTATTTCTCTGGTTCGACCATTGATGGAAACATCTGGGATAATGATAATCAAAATAGAAAAAACGTACTTCTACTTCATGTCTTAAGAACTTTTAATATGAAATTGTTACATATTATTTCTTGAGGCCACTGACATGGCACGATGTATATGACAGTGCTTCATGGAGGTGAACTCTCTCCTCATTTAATCTAATTTCTGTCACGGCAGGAAATGCACAGCTGTGACTCTATAGCATTAGTAATGGCTGCATTCCATTTAGCTTTGCAAGTTGTGGAGCACTGGTATTATTAATCCTTGCACGGCTTATTGGGACACTCAAAATGAAGCTCTTTATCTGTGCAGTCAAATGAGTCAAACCTTCGTGTAAATGCTTTTAAGATTTACTGTAGTTTCGTTTTCGGACAAGCTAATTTTCAATGGAGTGCAGGGACATTGGTACGCTAGCATCAAAATCGCTATTTTTGAAAAACTAAGAAGGCTCGACACAACATGAAACTTTGCTCGTAGCATCACCAGGGTCTCTATACATGAACACGAGCATTGAGAACATTGTTTGTGTACACAGCGTTTACTAAAAAGAAGGTTTTTGAACTACTCATGTAGAAGCTGGATCTTCGGCGCGTCGCCGTCATGGCAGACAAAGTGTTGATCCCCGAGTGTGACCTGACAGGCAGGAGAGTAATGGTGGACCGCTCCTCAAGCCTGCCTGTGAGGTTGCACTCTGGGATCGTTTTAAGTATTTTAAAAATTGCAATGTTAATGCTAGCATAAGAGTGCCCCTGCACTCCATTGAAAATTAGCTTGGCCGAAAACGAAACTACGGTAAAACTTAAAAGTGCCTCTTTCATCGTAATTATGCATTTACACGAAGGTTTGACTCATATTCAATCACAAATAAAGCCTCGGTTGCTTTTTGGCGAGAGTTTCACTTTAATGGAATAAAGTCATCCATAGTGTTAATAATTACACCTGTGGTTTCCTGCTATTGTAGATCATTATTAGGATTATTATTTAAATTCAGTTATCAATAAAGTCAAATCTAACTTTTAAAAATGCTACGTCTTTCTAGTCACCTGATCTTGTACAGCGTGAGCTGTAAAGAGATCATTTGGTCAGTTGTGGCTGGTGTTAATCATCAGGGTGCAGCCGCACCGAGACGATGCTGTCTCATTACTCACTGGGTCATGTTGGAACCAGAACAGTGACAAGACTGAGACTGAGGCATCTTCTGCTGCACAGCTCTGTCGCTACAGCCTGCTTCAGGCAGTGTGGTATAAAGAGCGACACGGTCTGTATTGCATTGTCACCTAACTAAGTAGTTCAGCGCCAAACCTAACCAAACGGTAAATAAAGGGCAGGGTCAAGCATGCTTGTTGCTGGTACACTGCAACAGTCATTCTGTTTTTGGAACGATGTGTGTCCTTTCAGGAATCACTGTAAAATCGACCTATTCAACGTATGAGGATGTGTTGTCTCTTACACACATTGGGTGGAGCAGTTGCTCCGATTAAAGTTAGCTCAAAGACCTGTGCTTCTCATACAGATGCTAAATGGTACCCTCTGCATCTGAATGAGATGCCAAGCGATATTTGTTGCCTTGTGAATGAGACCAGGCTGGTTTTAATGGGAAATGCACTGACTGTCTGGATTATGCTAACTGGTAACTCTTTTTTTTGTCTTAGATTACCATAGGTCAACAATAGGCTAATATGTAACCAATGGTAAATTGACTGTATTTATAGGCTATTTTCTAGACTTAATGGTCACTCACAGTGCTCAACAACACAAGATCAGCTTTCACTCATTTCACCTATTCAGACACACAGACCCTTTTACAGTATACACTGAGGACAGAGGCTACCATGCAAGGTGCAACCTGCTCACCAGGAGTGCTGACCATTCATTCACACTCGCACACCAATGGAAGAGCCACCAGGAGCTAACTAGGGTTCAGTATCTCGCTAAAGGACTTGAATTAATGATGTTTCCGACTGGGGGACAACCACTCTACCTCATATGCCACAGCCAACCAATGACCATCATCCCAATCCAGTATCACGTGAAAGAATATAAAAGACCCATAAGCAGCACTATTTATCTTCCCTGCTAGAGCTTGTTACAAAAAGTGTACAATGCTGATATCTTGACTTCAATAATGGTTTCTAAGTTACATTTTTTCAATACCAATTTTATGAAGTTCGTTTTAACAAAGCATGACCTTACAAATGCATGTGGTGAGCCACATCTCTTGGCATAACTCAGTGTTTTTCCTGCAAGTCTCGAGACAGCCAATCACCAGCACTGTTAGATCTTGGCACAGCAATCATGCAGCATGCTTATTGGCTCACCAACAGTGATGAGTTAGATTTACACCATGTGAAATGTGGTATCGAATGACAAGACATTTTTCGATACTCAATAGTATCGAGACAATTTAGGGGAAGGGCATGGTGTGTGAGTTCACTTAGGGATGTTACATACATGCAGCGTTTGACATTATATACATGATGGAAGTTATCAACATCATCTCAGTTAACTTGCATACGAAAGGTAAATAAGTGACACGATAATAAGCGGTGTTTCCTCATTATGTTAATAAAAAAGACATGTTTTTTAAAATGAATTAGGAGACAGAGTTTCCTTTTTAGTGCTGCACACTTGGTTCTGTGATGTAGCACACAAAGTGTCTGAGAATACATAAAACAATTTTATGAGGTTATTAGATCATTATCATCTACTCAGTACCACAACATAAGATCTGTACTTACTTCAGTATTTGTACTCAATTCCTGATTTATTGTGGAGGGAATCAGGTAGGATCTGACTGTTTAGCTGCTCCATATGTGTGTCTTAGGGCCATGTTTTTTAAAGTTGTCCTTTATTTTTGCTCTAATGCGTCTTCACCTCATTCTCGTGACCACACAGCCCCCCTGGTGAATTGTGGGAAAAACGGGACAGGAGCGAGAAACCAGGACAGTTTTAATACTCTGTCTTTCTCAGACTCGCTCTCTCACCGTCTGTGTAATAAGTGCACATCCCTCTCCCTCCCCAAAATAATGAAGACTAAGTCATGTCTGTGTATATTAATTCCTCCCATAATTCCTTGGGCTAAATATAGAGCCCAAGACTTGAGTGACTTACTGTGATATTCAATGGGAATTAGATGGTCCAATGCTGGCTTAATGCATTAGATGATGATTCTTTAAGTAGCTCGGACATGAATATCTTCAATTTTCTTTAATTTCCTGAAGAAAGAAGCAGTCAGTGTAGAGATGAGAGGTAGACAAAGAGGAAGAACAGTCGGGTTGAAAGTCTGTTAGTGAGTAGATGAGGATAAGCCGCCACATGCCTTTACTCTCCAGGCCACAACAGCTGTGAAAGCCTGACCAGAGCATATCCTGAGGGGTGTTCCACATAACCAAACATGAAGACATACATCAAAGTGGCTCACTGACTTTCTCCATTCATATTTTTCTCTCCTTGTCTCCCTAATGATGCGTCTCATCACAGAGTTTCAAAGCTTATCTCTTGTCAAAGCTGCAGCGTTATAGGTGAGTGATCATTAAGAGAGCCTAGCTCCTCTTTTCCCACTTATTCCTGAGAGACATAATTCCTCTTCTCCCAAGAGGAATCATTTCTCATAAAACGAAAACCTACACACACATTCCTAAGGACACCACAGATTCTCCTTCTCCTTCAGCCTCTGCTCTTTAACTTTTCCATTTTGTTTCCCTCTCGTGTGAAACTTAAATTATTTTATTGGTGCCATCATGATCGTAAAGACCAGTGTCTAAAAAAATGTGTGCTTGTGTAGTTTGGATAGTGAACATGCATGTGTGTTTCTTTAATTATGTGTGCGCTCTTCAGAGGGAGCATCAAACATTACACACACTCAGGCTAACAGTGTTGAACATGAAAGCCGCTGAGACTCATTAAGCCACTGATTACAGCTCGGGGAGGAGAGTCCTGAGCAGCTGCTGTGCTGACACGACACACACACACACACACACATGCTACCACTTAAATTGATGGTAACTATAAACTCTGTATGTACATGAGAGCCTGACTAATATACGGGTTGCCTGATTTTATTGGCCGATGTCACAGATATATCAGTATCAGTTTTCCGTTAAGCGCCTAAATGACAACCTAATCCATTTTGCAGAATAATATGGTAATTTATATTTACTACAATTGCAGTGAAGTTTACTGTTAATTTGTAAGATATCCTGCCTTCATGAAGTGTTTGATCACCAACAAAACAGGTTATATACAATATTATGTAAAGGGTATTGGTCGATATCAGACATTTTGTATCCCGATTATCGATATCAGCCCCCAAAATCCATTCTTACTCAGGCTCATGGTCAGTGACCCTCTAAGTGTGTCACTTTTTTAATGTAAGAAAGATGGGAGCAGATCAGTGTTAATAAACCATTTGGGAGACAGTATTCATAGTTAGAGAGTTTTGCATCAACTAGAAAATACCTGTTCAGGTGATGCACGAGTATTTTATAGATCAGCTTAAAGGAATACATACTTATTTGAAGAATATTGGTCAATACTCCCGATTATCAGTGATGGTCTCCAAAATGTATTCTTAGTCAGGCTCTAATATCCATGTATTTCCTGTGTGTATCATTATCGATCACCTCTGGTTTAAAAGCTGTGACATTATTTTGAGTCGTGGAGTTACAACCAACTTTGTCCAGTTGGTTGCCCCGGGACACTGTTTCAGACCGGACCCTTTTCAATGTTGCGCTTCTAAACAGGCATGGTGCGACGGCCAGGCATAGTGGGGGTAAACAGTAGTGCTCTGGTGTTATGTTATGGTGAAGATGAATAGGATAGACATTGCAGTTCATCATTTCATCCGCAGACGTCATGATGAGCAACTGGAAAGCCGCTGAGATCCGGGAGATGCGAGCGTCTCCTCGGTCTCTGTAGCTGTCAGCTTGTTGTAGCTGCAAACTACTTACGGTCGCTTTCAAATTAAAAGCCCCCCGCTAAGAACCCAGTTCTAAACTCCAATGGAGTGCAATGTAAAGCTCTCATTTTGAAGACAAATTCAACTTGCTTCCTGTTAGCTATCTTTTGCTTGAGGCAGCTAACGGAGGGGGTGGTGCGCTCCTCCGCACGCTTCCTTTAATAGCGGGGGTTTAGCATCGGCTTGTGTTTGGCTGAGGAGGCGAGAATATGGGCCACGGGTCTATAATTAAGTAAATCTATCATGTGTCGCCACATTTCTTCCGATACATATGTTGTACGTCACTGTTCACGACCAACTTCGTGCTTCATGTCATGTCACATGTTTATGACTACCTGAGTGGCACTTTTTGGGAAGAAAGAATGAGAAACTGGTTGAGAGAGGAAAATTACACCTCCCTTAAAGATAGACAGAGTGCTGCCTTTACCTTGCAGCAAATGTGCTGCCTTTTCTATCTAAAAGTTAGTTTTTCCCCTCTCAACCAGTAGAAAATGCTGTGAACACCTAATTATGTATGAAAAAAAAAAATACCGTCATATACCGTGAAACCGTAGGAATTTTGAAAAATACCGTGATATACATTTTTGGTCATACCGCCCAGCACGAACAGAAGACATTTTTTCACTATGTTGAGAATCCTTGTTTTCACAGTTAGAGTGGCACATGGATAACAAGTGTGTGCATATTTTCATAATGATTACTTTGAAAAAAATCTTGGAATATATTGGTGTTATTGAACATTTGACATTGTGGACTTTAAAAACAACATTTGCAATTCAGCCACTCTTACATTTCCAAACCACTGTGCTTTTCACAAAGCCTGATTTGTGGTCTTCATTTTGTTTTGTTTTGTTTTTTTTTTGTTTGTTAAAACGGGAAATCTTCATTGATAAGATTACCTGAAGTCATTCAGCCCAGTCACTTCATGTTTGAAAAAACACAAAGGGCAACATAGCTGTGACACAACATCTGCCACTACCATCAATAAATGTCATCTTATTTCATGATAGGCCTATACTGATCCCTACTTTTCAATTTGTTACCAGAAGCTATTCTGAGCTCTGCTTGTTGTAATAGTCCTTCATTTGGTGTAAATGGGATAGAACGCCATTTAAATTATATTCTGGGCAAGCCTTTAGAGCTCAACACTTAATTCAGAGCCACTGTATTATTCACCATGTTAGCACTTTATAAACAAATATTCTAATCAGATGCATTTGTATTCATCTGTATTGTGAGCAGTGGAAGCAGCAGTAAATCTGCATTTGACAGATTTGTCAACAGTGGGTGGAGTGTGGGAGGTATCAGCTGTTACATGCTGGCTTGTTTGAGTTATGGTTACACTATCTCTGCAAATATACTTTACTCTCCATTTCTCATTCACTTAGAATAAAGCCTGCATGACTGATGAATGGGACATGAATTTCTTTTTGGGTGTCTGTAGTGCCTTCAAGTACTAATAAGCTGGCATGGGGGGTCTAGTTTGATTTTGTTCTTTAATGTCTTGATGGAATTTCTTTTTTTATACTTCTGTGATCATGTGTTTGGCTCCACTAGACTCATAGGTCAGAATTCACCTTTTTTTGACCTGATATGCACATTTGTACATTTCACCGACAGATACACTGATGCACTGTGTTTGAAAATGGACAAGTGATTATGCAAACGCTGTGCCATTACCTTGTTTGATACTTTAAAGCAAAACTCTCTACAAAATGCAACCTAGGCTTTTTTTGTGAATGTATATGAGTCAAACATTGTGTAAAAGCATAATTACGACAAAAGAGGAACATTTAAGATTTGCCGTATTTTCGTTTTCGGGTCAAACTCATTTGCAATGGGAGTGCATGGGGCAAATTAGCGATGGCATCAAAATCGCTATTTTTTAAACACTAAGAAGGCTCACACACACAACATGAAACTTTGCTCGTAGTATCACCAGGGTCATTACACATGAACACGAGCATTGAGAACATTGTTTGTGTTCACAGAGTTTACTAAAAAGAGAGTATTTGAACAACTCATGTTAGCTGCTTGTTCTGCTAGCCGCCGTCATGGCAGCCGAGAAGTATCGATCTCAGAATGCGACGTAACATGGAGGAGAGTTAAGTTGCATTTGGCGAGAGTTTCACTTCAAGACTACAAGCTGCACCATCACTTTCTGTTCACATAATCTGGACACCAACACAAGATCTTTTTTTTGTGTGGCAGTTGAGCTTATTGGAAGGCTAATGTGGGTTTCAGTTTAAGTTTATACTAGAGAGGAAAGCTAAAGTTTGCCTTCTGATTTTACTGTTTGGTTGTTTTGGTTTTGCGTACAAGTGCAACAATATCAGTGAAGATGCTCTCTGTGAACTCCGATTTTCAATGTCAGGGAAAGTGCTTTGCATATAGTTTAGCTTCCTCTTTTCTTCCCCCAGTCTTACTCTAAACACTCTCAATCTGAGCTGTCTCCCACTGAGGCAGCCTGAGATACAATCAGCTTTTTGGCGGTTTGTAACATGTGAATGTTTTATTTCCTCAGAAATGAATTAATGGCTGTTTGTCCTCAGGCACTCACCATGAAAGCTTTTCTTTGGAAGAGCGTCAGCAGCCTTTATGTTGGCCTTGGCAGTGTGCAGCCTCCCATTCATGTTGTTTCTTGTTTTGTTATTTTTATGTTGTTTGTGTGTTCGTCTGTGATTTATTCACGCAAAATGTGAATGAAGGGCCTGCATGTGTGTGACTGTAATGCATTAATATTCAGTATGTATTGCTCAACTTAAATGTGCTTAGTTTGCATCCAGAAATATTTGGCTTTAAGTGATTATAAACACTGAACCTGAACTAAAGTACATTATGAAATCTGAGGGATTCTATTTACAGTAGAGCAGAAGAAAGAGCAGAAGGAGGTTCCAGGTCCACGTGGTTCACTTCAGTTCCAAACTCAGCAGCTCTCTCAGCTGTTGCTCCTGACAACGATAGGAGGCGGGGCTTGTTACTGGCTGTGTTTCGATGGAGTAGGAATGCTAAGCTGCCAAGCTCTCCCTGTGGGACAAGGCCTGAGCTCTCAGTCCTGCCACTTGGCTTTACTTGTGCGAACCCCGTGGGCTTGCAGAGTCAGGCTGCATCCATGAGGACACGCTGGTATATGAACATGGGCTCACTGCACACAGGCAACGTGACATGCTTGTGTTCACGAAAAGTTTGAACAGCCAGGCATTTGATAAGCGGACACTATGTTGTTAGTGAAAATAAAGTATTTTCCAACTTCATTACAGTATAAATTAAAAAATGCATCATTCAGTGTGCTGTTCAAAGTGTGGAAAAGTGATATTATTATTTTCACTGTCGATTAATCTTACATCTGTTTTTGTGATTATGTGATCATTTGGTACAAAATCTCAGAAAATAATTTGTGGGGGGGGGTAAACACTTTTCTGTTGATGGTGGAGAACATATGCTCTCAAAGTTTGTGATAACTGTAGCATTGTTCTGTGTGATACAAGCCAGCTTTTTAGAGTGGTCTTTTATTACCACCAGACAAGGACACACCTGTGCACTGATGATGCTGTCTAATCAGCACCTGTCAGGTGGATGGATTATCCCGGCTAAAGAGAGGTGCTCACTAAAATAGATTTTATTTAATTTCATTTTAATTGTATTACTGGCTGTGTACATACATGTAAAAAAACAAAGTCTGTTTAAACAGAATCTGCCAAGAAAATTTAGTTTAGCTTAATTTTAAACTAAATATGCAGCCCATAATTCCTGTAATGATCTACTGAAGAGCCTAAATTTATCAGAGTTGATTACCATCTGTGGATTTTAAATGATTGTGAATGTGTTTGTTCTTAAAACTCCCCAAAAATGTGGTTACCTTTTTCCTGATCTTGTATTCCATTTTAACTGATTGCTGTGTTCACTCATTTTTAGTGTGCAATGGTTGAATGTGTATGATTGGATTGTGACTGCTGTCTTGGCCAGGTCACTCTTAAATGAATACATTTTCACAAACACAAAAGTCTCAGATCTTTGACACCAGCTCATTAAAATTGGGGGCGAAGTGTTAATATTAATGATGAGTGAATGTCTGTATCATGCTGTATTGCCCAATTTCTATCTTTGTTTCCTTCTAATAACAGCACTGCTAACAAGCTAACATTACATTTCCTAGATTTCTTCACAATAAAAGCCTTTCAGTGGGAAGAAAGTAGAATGAAATCAGTTTACATCAGAGGAAACATTACACAGTTCATTATGGCTCACTATGACCGGTAAATAGTACTAATTCTTCAAATAGAAGCAAAGATTGAAACTAGACTCCGAACAGAAAAGATTATATCAAGCTAAAAGAGCTGACAACACCATGCTTAGTTTGAGGGAGGACACCATCATGGTCCTGCTACCGAGCAGAACCACATTAAAGTCACTCTGCACTGAGACCCTGCTGCGAGGACACAGTGGAAATTCATGTGTTTATGGCTTTCGAGCATATCAACGTGATTAGATTGGACAGTCTGTGGTCTTGGAGAAATAATTTCTTTGAGATGATACTCTGACTGTACTGTTTGAACATTTTCACTTCTATATTCTGTACTGACTGTACTGACCGAAATAAATTAAAAAGTAAAACTGTTTACATGTATCACGTGTTTACCTCAAGGCAGTCCCAGATCCAAACAGAGTTTAATGGAGACTTTCTAAACATCTTCTATAGTTACATTTCTGAGTGCTTCCAGTTTGGATTTGCTCTACAGAGACATTAATAGACACTTAAAGAGAGTTTATGTAAGATGCTCTTGTGATGTATGTGTCCTGGTGAGATGTAACGTAGACACCCACATCCTCTCCTGTTTTTCAGATCCCGAGGTGAGCTGAGGTCCTGTTGTGTCCGTCTGTTAAATTTTAAGAACTCAGAGGAAACTCCCGGCTGAGAAACTCGAAATGTCTGCTGCCAACATCAGTCCACTGATCTTCACCCTCCTTCTGTTCCTCTCCTCGGTAAGCTGTTTGAAACAATTCCTCCTTTATTTGTACCTTTAAAGGATGACATCTCTAATGTACCTTGTGTCAATATGAGTAAGCAGACCTGTGCATGTGCAGGTGAAACGCTCTGCTCAGCCAATCAGCAACAGGTGCAGCTGTACATGAATAAATTCAGTAAACAGGGGTCAAGGCCTGATTTTCAAGCGCTTGAACAGTCATTCAAATAGTTAAAGAAACCATATGGAGTGTGTACATCAATAATTCATTGACCAGTGTGTGGCAGGAGAGATGAATAAAGACGCATTCTCATAATTTATTCATCGTTCATTCAACATTATCCCTGTCTGTTAAATCTGTGGGGAAGGAGAGAGCGAAGGCCCTCGCTAGCAGACACCTCTTCTCCTCTCTTCCATAAGAAGCTGTGAGGGAAGAGATCTTTTATTACTGTAGTTAAATCATCGCCCTTTGGGCTGAAGTGTTGTCTGAGAAACTAAGACATGAGATGTAGAGAAAATGGTGGATGAAAGAGGAGGAGGCAGAGAGGGCAGATTGGAAATATGTGTTAGTCTTTTGACTATTGGTATATTACACTTACATGGAAGGCCACATTCAAATCCATTTTTTTCATGTTTTTTTTCATTTTATTTGTCTTCCGTTTAGAAAACGTAACACTAGGAAACCTTACACACTGAGGCCAATGTATTATTGTTCTATTCGTTGCAAAAAGGAGTCAAAAAGGAGTCGTTAAGCAGTGAAGATGATTTTGTGTTCCTCTTACTGCTTGAATAAATAAAAAGAAAATACGGGTTCTCACTAACCCTGAACACATTTATAACAAGTTTCACCTGCTGATGAGGGAACTGTAGAATTATCCAGATTGATTCCAGATATATTTTAGTTTGTCAGGTCTAGGTCTAGTTTGATATGCCCTTAACGCTGCTAGCTATACTGGAAATTGTTTTAATTTTACTTTTAATCATCAGAAATTTAATAAATCACCTTCTAGCCTAAATGTGTGTGAATCTGTGATCTGAGGTCATATTTATCACTAGTCATTCATCAATTTTTTTAAGAGTCTGTGCAGGCCATTGCCCTGTTTGTCAGGCTCTTGCCTGATGTAGTACAAGCCCCCGTGACTGACAGATAAATCAACAGCAGATTTTACAAAAAAAGGAGGTAACTGCTAGAAAGCTGTGACATTAAAGTTTCAAACCAATTATATTTTAATGTATTATTTGTGTTTCAAATGCTAGGCCAAACGATGTTGGTAGCACTGAAAATATTGTATGTTATCTTGTAAGTTTCCATGAACACTATAGCATGATAGAATATAGGCCTCCAAAGCACAGTCAGTTATGTTCATGTACTGTGAAGCTGATCGTGCTGGGCAAACACAGTTTGACCTAATTAGATATGGTGTCGTGATTTAGGGCAGAAACATGCGATATAATTAGAGGTTACAGAGAACCAAACACAGATGCACAGAAACTGTTTTAAAACTTTCCAAGACTCACCCAGTGTGTTTGGTTGCCCTTCTGCTCCAAACATCCATCATTTTAACAACCCTGTGGTGTATGATTAAGGTTCATGTTCACTTAATCTGCCTTATGTGTCAGAAGACTGAATGTATATCTGCACTTTAATGTTGGTGGTCCAGGTTTACATCACAATAATCAGTCAAAATCAATGTGCTCAACATCTCTTAATGACAAACGTTTCCTGAAAGTTCTGTGAGGGTTCAGGGGCTCGAGGTATCTGATATACAGGCTTCAACCGTCTTCTGCAGGGATGGTTGGGATGGTTCTTCTGGCAGACCTCTAAAGAGGAAGAAAGACACAGAAGAAAAAGTTTTAGAAAAGTAGATTGAAGTTTGTTAAGCAGTACATTATGTTGCTTAAGATGGACTTGAAGTTATTGAGGCAGTAGTTGAATTAGCTGATGCAGTATGTGAAATGCTTGAAGCAGTAGTTGAATACCTCAGGTAGTACAGTGGAAGTCATCTTCCACCATAAGGGTCACTGATTTAGAAAAACTAAGGACATCTATATTGTTTATTTAAGGAGTCATCACCCGGACATCGCAATTTCTCTTGTTAAAACATGCATATTGGTGTTGGACCTCAGTTGAAACTTGCTTGAAAAGCTGGAGTTTGAAAGTGGCTCAGTTTTTTCACTTTGGCTCTTTTTCCGAACAGGAATAGCGCACAAGCGTGTGCATTCCTAAAGCACGAGATTTTGACTCTGCTCCTGTGGTGACGTTACCACAGGAGGCTACTTGCATAAGCTTGCATAAGCATCAGCTCACAGCCGTCCTCAGCCAGACTTTCTGAGTGAGCACGCCGAATCTGCCTATTTCTCTGTCATTTTCACGCCATACATCGTGACCACCAGCATTAAAACTCAGGTCTTACATGTAAAACACGAGTGTGAAAAGTGAGAAGGAAAAAAAAAAGAATTTACCATTCAGAGACATCCTGCTGTAAACGTGTGCTTTCCACCATCTCTGCCTCTTCACTCTCCCGTTCGGGTTCCGACTCCGGCTCCTACATAAATGCCTGAATTTCGTAAGGTTCGTCATTTTTTGTGTGCGCCATGACAGGGGGCTGTTTATGTTTTGGAGTCTGTCTGCATGCAGGCCAGCCCCCCATTCCGGCTCTGTCCTTCCTGCGGCTAATCAACGCACGCCTCATTACATGTTAATACAATGCACATCCGGACCAGTCAAAACCTTGCGCGTAATCTCGCGTGAGAAAGTCGCGGTTTGAAAAAGTGTCAGAACAAGCTCTATGTTGGATTTTTTTTTTTAAATGTTCTAATAAGTTTAAGAATTGATCCAAAGCGATCCAAGGGGGACTGGATACGTAAAAAACCAGGTGATGACTCCTTTAAGAAGTTGAACTGGTTCAAGTTCTGACAACAAGTTACGAAGTGGTTCAAGGATCTGTCATCTGCACAATTCTGTTCCACAGAAGCCCCCTCTCCTCTATGATCTTGATGTTGACAAAGCAGTGAATGACACTAAAGAGGAATGTTTGTCAGTTAAAAACTCTGATGCAGCTATTTGGTCCCTTTTCCAGCAGGCTAAGTATGTTCTGACATCGCAACTTTCCTAATTCTTAACACGCAAAAAAAATGATGAAAAATGTTTTTAAAAAAGGCTTACCAATTCTGATGTGATATCCGTGCTGCTACACTGTAAAGGCAAGGCAAGGCAAGGCAAGTTTATTTGTATTGCACAATTCAGACACAAGGCAACTAAAAGTGCTTTACAGGCACACACAAATTACATTAAAATATATAAAAAATGTCATTTAGAAGACATTGAAAATTGCATTAAAAGAAACATTAAGAATTGCATTTGAAGACCAGTAAAAACATTAAGAAAAAAACAAACATCAAAAAGAAAGTAGGCTAAAATAGAAAAGCTTTAAAAGAAGCAAGTCTGTAGAGTCAGAGTCATAATGCAGTTCAAAGACTTGAATTGCTTCAGTTAAAAGCAGTGGCAAAAAGAAATGTTTTAAGTCTTGATTTAAAAGAGGTGAGTGTTGGAGCAGACCTGCAATTTTCAGGGAGTTTGTTCCACATGTGTGGCGCATAGTAACTGAAAGCTGCTTCTCCATGTTTACTTCTGACTCTGGGGACTGAAAGCAGACCAGTACCCGACGATCTCAGAGGTCTGGATGGTTCATAACGTGGCAGCAGATCAGAAATATATTTTGGTCCAAAACCATTCAATGCTTCATAAACCAGCAACAGGAATTTTAAATATATTCTTTGATAGACAGGAAGCCAGTGTAAAGATCTAAGAACTGGAGTGATGTGATCTACTTTTTTGGTTCTTGTTAGGACTCGAGCAGCAGCGTTCTGAATCAGCTGCAGCTGTCTGATCGAGCTTTTAGGGAGTCCTGTAAGGACACCATTACAGTAGTCGAGTCTGCTGAAGATAAATGCGTGAACAAGTTTCTTATAGTAGGCTGACTTTGTAACTGTCTTAATATGGTTGCTGAAATTCATGTCTGAGTCCATAATTACACCAAGGTTTCTGGCTTGGTCTGTAGTTTTCAACATTACAGACTGTAGCTGAGCAGAGACTTTTAGTCGTAAAGAGAGAACACAAAAAATGCCAGTATGAGTATAACATTCATGTTGAATGAAATATCAGTACAGTTACCCAAAGTGTCGACAACAGTAATAGGCAAAGCTGTATGACAACACATGTGCATTTTATAGCTGTCACAACAAGATGCAGAGTATGATCTACGTCTGCGCCTTTTACACTGGCCATAAAACCCACTTAAACTCATGAACATCCAGCTTTTTTCTACGGTGGGAAAGGGGTTAACCAGCTTTCAGTCCCAGGTTGAATGACTCTGCAGTAGTCTTGGGTATTCACTGTCTCTCGTTCCGATCCGCAGTAATGTAAACACATCACCCGTACACGCTATTTTCATCCCTTTTCAGCAGCGGCAATGAAGGCTTGTCGCCTCTTGTGCTCCTTTTTCATCCACATGCGCTGCTTTACTCGGTTTGACTTGGTGCTGCAGCCACTTGACGGTGTGCATTTACTGATGAAGCACTCATATTTAGTCAAGCAGCTGAACAATGTATACATATTTTACTTCCTATACATTTTTATTACATTATATCCTCATTTTGTCATTTAGAAGCTTTTATTATGAAGCAGCAAAATCAGGAAATGTCAGGTTGTGATCTGCAGTACCTTAACATGACTTCTCTGCCGCTGAAAGCAAACATTAACAGTAAAACAAGGCAGATTCCTGATGGTACAAACAACAACACAGAGAAACTACACTTCAAACCACAGAGATTCATTTGGAAGCTGCAAAAGTACAAGTCTCTGTTCAGCTCTCTGTCAAAGAGCTGAACACAGAGACACTTAGACTTAGACTTCTCTTTATTGATCCTTTTGGGATGACTCCCGCAACGAAATTGGATTTCCAGCTGCTTACAAGTAGAAAAGAGGTATAAAGCTAAAGCTGTGCATGCTCCGTGTCTTCTTCTCCGTGTTTTGTGTATGTCAAGCGCCACCTAGAGGCCTGGAATATGAACTACGCGTTTTCGCTCATTTTCAGTGGGTCTGTGTGGATGCAAATATTCTATTTAAAACGGGGCAGACGGAGATAAAAAAGATTGTTTTCGCCCGTCTGGACGGCCCCTCAGACTTCAATTGACACAGCATTTAAGGAAAGCCAAACAGCTGCCTCCAGACAGCGCCAAAGCAAAACAAATAACAAACAAGGTGATGGAGTTCATTGCTTTAGATGACCAGCCTTTCTCTGTAGTGGAGGACGTGGGGTTTCAGAGTCTAATAAAGTTTATGGAGCCACGCTACACGCCGCCGAGTCGACGTCACTTTGCCAAGGTCTGTCTCCCCGAAATCTTGTCATGTGAACTAAGGTTATCTTAAATGTCAACCAGAAAGTGACATTAAAGGTTGTTTTTGTTTCATAAATTGGTCTCATTGGATTTGTGCTCATTCAAGGATAGTGTTATGAAGAGCTGAAAGACTTGTATGTTTCTGTGGCACAAAAAAAAGGAATAAATAACAAAAAGAAAAAACATCGGCCATTGGCCAAGTTGTTATGTTAAACATCGGTATCGGTATCGGCCCAGAATTTCACAATCGGTGCATCCCTATTATATTTCCTCCTCCCCCCGAAGTGAGGAGTTGTAGAGTATGATGGCATGAGGGACAAAGGAGTTCTTGAGTCTGTTGGTCCTGCACTTGGGAAGGAGCAGCCTTCCACTGAACAGGCTCCTCTGGTTGCTGATGACGGTGTGCAGGGGGTGGCTGGCATTGTCAATAATGTCCAGCAGTTTATCCAGTTTCCTCCTCTCTGCCACTGTCACCAGTGAGTCCAGCTTCATGCCAACCTCCCACAACAGTTTGCTGCAGATGTTGAAAGACCGCAGTCTCCTCAGGAAGTACAACCTACTTTGTGTCTTCCTATACAGGTGGCTGGTGTGTGTTGTCCAGTCCAGGTTATTATCCAGCCACAGCCCGAGGTATTTGTATGATTGCACAGCCTCTATCTCAGCTCCCTCTAGCAGGACTGGTCACGGTCTTGGTCTGGACCTCCCAAAGTCGATGACCAGCTCCTTCGTCTTCGAGGTGTTGAGCTGTATGCAGTTAGTGTGACACCAGAGAGGAAAGTCCCCCTCCAGACTCCGATACTCCTCCTCTCTGTCACCCCTGATACATCCAACGATGGCTGTGTCATTGGCGTACTTCTGTATGTGACACAGCTCCGAGTTGTAACAGAAGTTCGAGGTGTACAGGGTGAAGAGAAGAGGGGCCAGCACTGTGCCCTGGGGGGCTCCAGTGCTGCTGAACACAGTGTCAGACGTGGTGTCCTTCAGCCTGACGTACTGTGGCCTGCCAGTGAGGTAATCTTTGATCCAGTCCACCAGATAAGGGTCCACTCCCATCCTGTTCAGTTTGTCCTGAAGTATACGGGGTTGGATGGTATTAAAGGCACTGGAGAAGTCCAAGAAGAGAATTCTCACTGTGCTGCTTCCCTTATCCAGATTGGAGTGGACTTGGTGTAGCGTGTAGAGGATGGCATCCTCCACACCAACATCTGGCGTGGAGGATGCCATTCTCTACATGCTACACAGAGTTTTGAAGATGTCTCTCTCTCAGCTCTTCTGCGCAGACATGAGTTCAGTCACAGTTTTACAGCACACATCAGACAAAAAAACAGAAAGGCAAACGGGTCTACTGGCAGCGGGAAAAGGTTCAATCCCCTGTTTTAGGCAGGTGTACTCCTGTTTTAACAAACCTTGGTTACTCGGTAATCTGGTCGTAAAACGGTATCTGCTCTCACATAAATCACAAAAAAATAAAAAATAGCTGTCTGACTCAAATACATTTTTCATTAATGGTAAGTCATGAGCAACTCTGCTGCTCAGTAGGCAGAACTATTGCTGTGTTTTTATAGTCTATGTCCTGTTAATGTACACAGTCACTCATGCATACAGCACACACACACACACACACACACACACCCACACACACACACACGCACACACACACACACACACACACACACACACACACACACACACACGCACACATTATATTTTTATGTTGGCACTTTTCTCTAGTAGATTCATCATGTAATACGGAGCCCCAGACATGGCATGGTAAAAATAAATAAATGAATTAAATTGTGGCCACAATATAGCTATAATGTGCGTACTAAATTGTGACAGGCTGGTCAAGGAGAGCATTGATCAGAGAAGCAGCCAAGAGGCCCATGATAACTCTGGAGGAGCTGCAGAGATCCACAGCTCAGGTGGGAGAATCTGTCCACAGGACAACTATTAGTCATGCACTCCATAAATCAGGCCTTTATAGAAGAGTGGCAAGAAGAGAGCCATTGTTGAAACAAAGCCATGCAGTTTGCCACAAGCCATGTGGGGGGCACAACAAACATGTGGAGCAAGGTGCTCTGGTCAGATGAGACCAAAATTGACGTTTTTGGCCTAAATGCAAAATGCTATGTGTGGCAGAAAACTAACACTGCACATGACCCTTAACACTCCATCCCCACCGTGAAACATGGTGGTGGCAGCATCATGCTGTGGGGATGCTTTTCTTTAGCAGGGACAGGGAAGCTGAACTGAGTTGATGGGAAGATGGATGGAGCCAAATACAGGACAATCTTGGAAGAAAACCTGTTAGAGTCTGCAAAAGACTTGAGACTGGGGCGGAGGTTCACCTTCCAGCAGGACAACGAGCCATTAACATCCAGCCAGAGCTACAATGGAATGGTTTAGATCAAAGCATATTCATGTGTTAGAATGGCCCAGTCAAAGTCCAGACCTAAATCCAATTGAGAATCTCTGGCAAGACTTGAAAATTGCAGTTCGCAGACACTCTCCATCCAATCAGACTAAGCTTGAGCTGTTTTGCAAGGCAGAATGGGCAAATATTTCAGTCTCTATGTGCATCGCTGGTAGAGACTTACCCCGAAAGACCTGCAGCTGTTATTGCAGCGAAAGGTGGTTCTACAAAGTGTTGACTCAGGGGGCTGAATACTTTTGCACACCACACTTTTCTGTTTTTTATTTGTTAAAAAAAAAATTTAAAACCATGTATCATTTTCCTTCCACTTAACAATTATGCATCACTTTGTATTGGTCTATCACATAAAATCCCAATAACATTTACATTTGTGGTTAAAATGTGACAAAATGTGGAAAAGTTCAAGGGGGGTGAATACTTTCGCAAGGCACTGTAAATATTGCCTTGCAATAATAATTGTGTCTTATTCTTTCTTATATGATTACACTTTAAAATGTATTCACCTGTGGTACACTGAAAGCATTTCACTTTTATAAGGAAATTAATCAACACTGAGAATAACCTTCAAAGTTGTGCTAAAAAAAGGATTTTCAACCACAGTCTTGAAAAGAATACAGGTTACAGACTTTAAATATAAATATGACAATGGACTTCCTGTGGTCAATAAACATAAAATAGACACCATATCCTCATTTTTAGCGCATTTGGTTAAACATTTGTAGCCAAAACCCTTTTTCGGACAGCGGCCATATTAAATTTAGGAAATTTGAGGGGTCCTGATATACCCAATTTTGAATGTAAGTATTCCAATGGATTTCTTATGGTCAAAAAAGGTAAAATAGACATAAAGTTTGTATTTGTATCTCATCTGGCTCAAAAGCTATGGCCGAATCCCTTTCAGGCGGTGGCCATATTGGATTTGGCTGCCATCTTGGTCTCAGGGACCATTGGCTTGGGCGCCATGGTTAAATCATTTCAGTATGCCCTTAGCTACATCCATGCCAAATTTGGTGCTTGTAGATAAATTTGCGCAAACAATGGGGTGTAAGGCCCATACTACAGTAAAAACTGCTTTTTTGGACAGCGGCCATATTGGAATTGGAGGAATAAGGGGTCCAGATGCACCGGATCATAAATATTAACATTCTTATGTGTTTCCCATGATCAATTAAGCAGAAAAAGACATCATGTTTGTATTTGTAGCTCATGTGGTTCAAAAGTTATAGTCGGAACCCTTTTCGGGCAGCAGCCATATTGGATTTGGCCACCATCTTGGCCCTGAGGGTCGCTGGCTCCGGCGCCCTAGCTAAATTATTTCAGTATGACCTGAGCTACATCTGTGCCAAATTTGGCGCTTTAAGATGAATTTGCACAAAATGACCTATTTATGTGCTTAAGGCCCCCAAGTAATTGCTGTGTGACATCAAACAGCTGTTCTTCATGAACAGCGGGGTGGATGCATTTGCAGTTCCAGGTTGTCGATGACACCATTAGATAAGAGAGTGGAACTGGGGAAGATACCCTGACTAGATCTGACTGAGAACCCAAAAACCGCTTGACATGGTAGTGACTTGTCAATCACATTGTAACCACGTCTTACAGTATATGCTGCTTCATCGTCTTTTTTACTCTAAATGGTACCATCATTTACAAAATGAGCATCACACTGTGTTGAAGACTTGAAACTAGAAATTGAGACCATAAACTCATTGGGAAACTGTTTACTGAGGTAATACATCAAGTGAGAAGTAAGATAATTTCTCATATGTTTACATATAATCAGACTTAATTTTGACACCAGTGGACACGCCCCTTACTGGCCATAAGTAAAGCATGGCTTCACTTTTCAGAAACCATATTAAGCACAGATAGCATCTGTGCTTTCACCATCAGTGTCAGGGGCGCCGCCAGGGATTTTGGGCCCCATGAAAAAAAATCTAGTTGGGCCAGCCCGTGTCTCAAATGGCCCCCTGTCAGTGCTGGGCCCTTGGAATCGTCCTAACCTTTCCCCCCCTGGCGGCGCCCCTGATCAGTGTATTCAGCTCAAGTGTTTCACAGCCAAAATGGTGCTGTTGCTAGAGAGTGCAGCACATTAATCATCCAGCATGTGTCGGCAGTGTCAACACTTCTTCCGTACAATGCCCCAAACCTGCTGTGTCTCTATTATTCTGGTAAATCTTCAGTGCATGAATCCTCAGCGAGTGCTGCTGACATCGGTGAATAAACTTTCAACCTCTCCTCTGCTGCACCTCGTAAAACTGTGACGTGACGTCTCCCAGACTGACGCCAGCACAAAGACATGAGCTTGTTTTCTTACCAAGCATCCACCTCCATCACAGCCAGCATCAGTGGACAATCCCCCATGTCTGGAGTCATAGCTCTGGCTGTCGCTGTGATCTCTGATCTTGTGTGTGCACGACTTTAAACAATCTTCTCTGTGTGTTGGTTCTTAACAGACAGGAGTTGCATCTGGTTCAGTCCGGTGTGAAAAGTGCAGGTCTAAAAGCATTTCTGCCTTGTATTCAGCAGAGTAATGCCCCTCCTCTGGGTCAGTAAGCATGGGCAGAGTGCCAGCAGCTCTGAGGTGGTTTGTTTAATTGGTTGAGTGTTTAAACAGATCCCAGAGCTAAGACCTCTCCCTCACTGTGGTATGAACTGCATGGTGAAGCTAATGAAGCAGCCTCTTCCAGTTTACCTTTGGGTCCTTCCACTCTGCTCTGATGTAATCTTCTGCCACTTGACTCTCTCTCTCTCTTTCTCGCTCTCTCTCTGTGTTGTGCATGTTTGTGTGTGTGTGTGTGTGTGTGTGTGTGTGTGTGTGTGTGTGTGTGTGTGTGTGTTCATGCTGTTTTCCAGGTTTCGAGCCAACAGGTCTCTTCAAACTGTGTGATCAAGAGAGAGGAGGAGAAATGCATGGAAATGATCGCCTCAGACGATCCTGGGAACGATCCAGAATTTGGTAGATTTTCTTTCTTTGCGAGTGTTTGTTTAGCCTTTAATCCTTCCCCTCATGTTCACCACTATTTTGCTGATGTTATAACAGTTTAACAAAAGCTAATTAAAATAATAAAAAAATATATAAAATGGATTAAAGGAGATTAATAAAATGTATATCTTCAGGGCCTTCAAAGTGAGTGGGGGATAATTCCACAAATCATTGTCGACTCTGACCCGCATGACTGCGATCATTAGAGAGACTTTGATTTCTTGTAAAAAAACTGCAGCAGGGCCTGCAGAGAAATTCAGCAAAGCAAATTCATTATTTTGTTTCAACCTGTGCATCCATCTCCAGAGCGCGGGAGGCGCAGAGGCTTTAATTGGCAGCATCTCATGATGATGATGATCCTGAAAATCAAAGTTGATCTGTGAGACAATGAGTGGCAGGCGTCTCTCTGGCTGATTATATCATGAATGAAGGGAAGATCAGACTGAGAGGGAGGCCCATTTGTGCCAATTTCATTCTAAATCTTCTTTGGAAAGGAGTCATCCTCTAAAAACAGAGCTACAAGGAGTTAAATGACTCCTGTAATATGTGCACATAGACAGAATACATAAAAGCTTAAAACAGTAGCGCATAATGCCATATGTCTTCTTTTCCCCTTGTTGTTTCAAGACAAGCTGCATGTTATGGAGGGAGAGCATTGCTGCACTGACCCTCATTGGTTAAAAATAGTTCCCAAAGTAGTACTGGTACTCTCATCAAATTCACATCACAATTTCCCAGGGCCCCAAGTAACATCTTCAAATGGCTTCTTTTATTTTGCAACAGAGATGTGACATAAGTCACCAACAACAACAATAAAAAAAAACAAAAAAACAACACAACACCAAAATCGCACTATACATACACACATACATACTACAATACATCCTGCACCCTAATAGAAGCACATATATTATCACGGCCTTTATCAACAGACCCAACAATCTAAATACATAACACAACATTCAAGAAAAAAAAGTAGAACATACAAAAATATAATGCTTGATAATACCTAATCTTTATACAGTAATTCACTTTGTTATACAGAGGAAATGTACTGTGTCTCAGGATAAAAAAGAGAGAGAACTAAAAGGCAATTCAATGTTGTTTAATTAAATTAAAATGTTTTTCCAGCTGTCAATAGACTTTACCCATCTATCCAATACTTTCTAAGGTCATCATTACTTTCTGCAGCTGAAAAATCCTCACATTTAAGAGGCTGGAAGCAGCATTTAATGGTTGCTTGAAAAATTACTCAAACAAATGACAAAATAGTAGGAAATGTACTTTATTTTGATCCACTAATCAATTTTTCAACTAGTCGTTGCCTCTCTAGCATGGACTGTGGTTGGTATTCCCTCTTCCAGTCAGGTTCCCACAAGATAGCTGTAATTTAACTACATTACCCAGGAGCAGCTATGTGATGCAGGCTGGCTCACCTGATTGTGTTCCCACTCATTTGCTTATCAGGTGGTCACAAGTGGATCAGACCCTTTTCAGTGGCAATTAGATGCATTCAAGCATTCGAGCATGACGGTTAAATTTCTGTGGCCACCTGCTGAACGAAACTGGTAACAACAATTCATCACCATCATATTTGAGATATTTTAGGGAAACGTTCATTCGTTTTTGTGTGGCATTTCTCAAATGTATGATTAATTGAACAACCTGATGTTTACAAGTGACATTTGATCACAAGCAGAACCTCTCAGGTGTGAACTGACGGACTGTTCACTTGGGATTGAATCACCCAGCATGAAGGTTGATATGTTAATAAGTCAGAATTACATCTGCATCAACTTTTGTAGCCCAGAATATGTTCCCCATTTTAAAGCAAGGTCATGCTCATAACTTAGTTCACTAGTAGTTTTACACTTATTAACCTGCACAGGTTCTACTAGTGAATTAGTTATGAGCAAAACCTCACTTTAGAATGTGGAACATAATTATGGTAGTAATGTAATGTTTTTAATAATCCCCCCCACCCTCTTTTTTTTAAAACCAATGTCTGACCCACTGTGTTTGTCTTCCTGTCTGTCCTCAGGCTGTCCATGGATGTGGGACAACCTGACGTGTTGGCAGCCTGCCAGGATTGGCGAGGTGGTCGAAGTCAAATGTCCTGAACTCTTCTCTCAGTTCATGAGTGAAGAAGACTATGGTCAGGACTTTAAGAATCTGCTTACATGTCTTGTTGATTTGTGGCAGTTGAGGTCATTTCAATGAATTGCCGCACAATTTCCTGTAATACTGACTCAAGTCTTAACTTTTTGGTGAAATGGGGACATTTTTCAGTAATTTTAAGGTTAAAGTTAGAACTAGAATAACACTATGTAGTGATTTACCTCCACCAACAGTCCCCTTTAATTCAATCAAGCCTAATCAAATATTAGATAAAACACAAATCACAAGAAAACCCTTAAACTTAAAAAGGCCTTGATTGTCACAGTCATGGTAGGCCCTGACAAACAAAACCTGACACGTTTTAGCAGCTATCTTTTGGGCTCCTTGATGAAGGCATGATGCCTAAACTGTTAGTCTGCTTGGCTTCCTGATTTCTGTCTAGAAATTAGTCTGTGCCTGGAATAATCAAATGAAAGCATCCTATGTCCACAGAGCTGGGGACAGTGAGTCGAAACTGCACCATGTTCGGCTGGTCTGAGACCTTCCCTCATTACATCGATGCCTGCCTGTATGAAGAAACAGGCAGCAACCATACGGTTAGTTGATCACCGTGTCTGCAGCCGAGTGAGGTTCAAGGTTTTTCAGTGAGACGTTTAATATGTTCAGTTTTTGCTGTGCTTGTGATTTCAGGACACATACTTTGCGTCAGTGAAGGCCCTATACACAGTGGGCTACAGCACCTCTTTGGTCTCCCTCACCATGGCCATGGTCATCCTGTGCAGGTTCAGGTGAGGTGTTACAAAAAAAATAAAATTCAGCAGGATTGTAATAGTGCAGACATGTCAGGGTGTTGTTCCTCTTCATGCTGTGATTTTTTAAATAAACAATGATATGGTGTTTAGAATGCTCATGTGTGTGTCTCCACACAGGAAGCTTCACTGTACCAGGAACTTCATCCACATGAACTTGTTTGTGTCGTTCATCCTGAGAGCTATTTCAGTCTTCATCAAAGACGGCGTGCTGTACGCCAAAGAAGACAGCGAGCACTGCTTCATACACACTGTGAGGACCACATACACACACCCAGAGTTCTCTCTCTTTCCTCTCTTTTCTGGCATCTTTCACGTTCTCCCTCGTTGTCTTCTCTCCTTGAAGGTGGAGTGTCGAGCAGTGATGATCTTCTTCCATTACTGTGTCCTTTCTAACTACTTCTGGCTCTTCATCGAGGGGCTGTACCTTTTCACTTTACTGGTAGAAACCTTCTTCCCTGAAAAGAGATATTTCTACTGGTACATCATCATTGGCTGGGGTGAGATGTCAACCACATCACACACACACACACACACACATACACACACACGCACGCACGCACGCACGCACGCACGCATGCACGCACGCACACACACACACACACTAAAAATCCCAACCCTGGATGCATCTTTATTAATGATTGTATCATGTTTTACATCAGGAACCCCCACAGTGTGTGTGACCATCTGGGCAGTGCTGAGGCTGCACTTTGATGATGTTGGGTAGGTGATAAAGAATGTAGTTGAATCTCATGTTGAAGTCTGTCTGGTCAGCCTCTGAATGTCTCATTTGATCTTTCTATGCACTCAGCTGTTGGGACATGAACGACAATGCTGCCATCTGGTGGGTGATCAAGGGACCTGTGCTCGCTTCAATCATGGTACGGTACCACTCTGTTTGAACAATGGAAACATTAAAACAATCTTTACGTTACCAATGATATGTATTACATTTTTTAACATCAATATTTTTTTCTACAGATCAACTTTGTCCTTTTCGTTGGCATCATCATCATCCTCGTCCAGAAGTTACAGTCCCCAGATATCGGTGGAAATGAATCCAGTATTTACCTGTGAGACATTTGACTTTTCATTCTACCTGATATTAAAGCAACATATTTCATTAGCTGCTTATAATTCCAAGATGATTTTTGGAGCAATTATACAAAATGCCTGTGTTACTTCAGTGTTTTGAATTTCTTTTGATATTCTGTCCTTTTAACAAGTTCTCTGCACTCGTCAAAGGGACCACATTTAAACTACATTACATTTGATTGGTTTGTTATAGTCAGTGGTGGGAAGTGGGAACTCTGACAAAGTTAGCCTTCACTACTTAATGATAACTCTCCTAAAGATGCAGTGTGATTGCTTACTCAGTACTCAGCTGTTGCTAAATGGACAATATTTCTTAAACATGATTGAAATGTTTCAAATGAATGAGCTTACTTTTAAAAAGTTAAGTGGAATCTCTAAAGTTATCAGAATGAAGTTCGGTTCCTGCCTCAAAGCATTTAATCAAAATATAACTTTTGCAAAATGGTTCCACCCACGCCAAAGCATCTGTCAATTTACATTGGTCAATAATGCACAGGCACCGAAAAGTGACACATTTTTAAACGGATCATAGTTTGTTCTGTCTTGTGGGGAGTCCACTATGCCAAATGTTCTTTTAAAATTATTGTGATTTATATGTCTCTTTCAGTAAATTTGTAAAACATGACAACAAAATCTAAAACTCAGCACAGCATTTCTCTTAATTCAGGCTAGTTTCTTCTGATTCGGGCGGTTATTTTTATTCTGATTAGAATATTTTTGGAATATTTTGCATCATTTTTAAGAATTTTAAGAATCTTTATCTGTAAGGTATGAATCAAATTTACAAGCAGTCTAGAAGAAATTACTGTACATACTTTGGTCCAGTCATATCATCATAATCTGTGTGTGTTGTTTTGCAGAAGGTTGGCCCGCTCCACTCTGCTGCTGATTCCTCTGTTTGGGATCCACTACACTGTATTCGCCTTCTCCCCTGAGAATGTCAGCAAGAAGGAGCGTCTGGTGTTTGAACTCGGACTCGGATCCTTCCAGGTGACTGTTCCTCCATCAGGGTTTGGACTTAGAGAAAGACAATCTCTGTGCAAACTGTGGAAAATTCACTTACAGTAACAGCCAGTGAAGGGCAGATGAGAATACAACTGTAAACCTGAGGTTGGACAAAAAGGACAGCTTCAAACCTGACTGCTGTCAAAATACATTTGATTTGAAAATTGAAAAGAAAAAACATTTTTTAGGTTGAAAGTTATGACCAATCAAAAAGCCTGAATTACTGTTTTGAAATCATTGTTTTCAGGTAATTAAAATGACAGCAGTCAGAGATTTAAACTTTTCAATCTGCTACTTGACTCTGACTCCGGTAATTTGAGACTCAAATCAAAAAGTAACAAGCTGAAGAGCTTAGAGAGAGGCTTTCAAACCATCAAATACAATTTGAACCCATAAATATCGAAACCAAAACTCCAGATGATTTCAGAAAGAAATGAAAACTATGCATATATTATTTACTTCATTATTTTTTTTATTTTTTTTTTATCCCAAAACAGCTGTTTGCACAGTACACATGTTTTTGTCTCACTCTTTGACCCTCTGTGTCTCTTCAGGGTTTTGTGGTAGCCGTCCTCTACTGCTTTCTGAATGGAGAGGTAACACTCCTTTTAAACTATAACTGACACCATTATACCAATTTTCCGAATGCACAATCGAATGATCAAACAAACATAACATTAGTGATCAACAACACATGCATAAGGAAAGAAGGATCTATATAGATCTGCTCACAATTTAAAAAATATCTGGAATCTACAGAAGCCCTGAGAGGCAAGTGAGAAGAGTTCTTCAAGATTTTCTATTTTAAATCTGGGAAAACATTTTACATAAAAAGGTTAGACATGATTGTTTCTTATATTGACCACATATTGTAAATATGACAAACAGCATTCCTGTTTCATTTTATGTGAGTTTAAATTGCTCCATGTACGAAACAAAAGATACATTTATTGTGATGATTGGTTTAACCAGCGTATTCCTTTAAGAGCACTTTTCAGTGAAAATCAGTAAAAAGAAAGAAAGAAATTAGTCTTAAACACAGCACAGACAGAGGTAGAGTGAGACTGAAGGACAGTGAGCTTGTCTCTTTCCAGCGAGGTCCATTAATAATGACCTTGTGAAGTATATCCCTCAAGGTGCAATCGGAGATCAAGAGGAAATGGCGCAGCTGGACGGTGAACAGGTACTTTGCTGTGGACCTGAAGCACCGGCATCCTTCGCTGGCGAGCAGTGGGGTGAACGGGGGGACGCAGCTGTCCATCCTCAGCAAGAGCAGCTCGCAGATCCGCATGTCCAGCCTGCAGGCCGAGACACCGGCCACTTGAACGGCGCCGGCGGGGACTCCACGTCAACCACCGACGCTACCGCCTCGAGACCTGATGCCGCCAAATCTGCCACACCCACCCTCGTTCCCATGACCAGCCTCACCAACCCCTTCCTCAACCCGTACCCCAACCCATACCCAGACGACACCATGATGGAAACCCAGCTCAACTCCACTGACCCAGAACAGCCTCTAGTCTGACCTGCTCCACTCTGATCCAGAACGTCAGGTGCCAAATAATTAATCTCCTCGTGTCCTGGTTCAGGCGCAGCTGGAGGGTAAAAAAAAAAAAAAAAAAATGTAATCCTCCTGTTCCTGAGCAGCCTGTCATCTTCAAAAGGGCATGAGTGGGATACTCCTGTATGTCTAGTGTCTCGTTGGGCTGGGACATGCAGAAGAAGCATGGTCTCATCTGTACATATTGTATTAGTGTTTAAAGTTGTGTGGTGCTATAGTACAGCACAGAGGGACCAGAGAGCTCTACAGTGTGTCCTCTCACAGAGATCATTCCAGTCTGAGGAGGTTTTTACATTTGTCCTCGACCTTCACCCTCAAACTGTATTTCAGATTATAACTCTACTCAGACATCACAGCAGCTGTGCCATTTGAAATGGTTTATTTTGATAAAAAAAACAAAAAACACTGGGCAATGTAAATACTTTAAAGGAGCACTCCACTGATTTTACACATGAAGATTATTTAGCTAAAAGCAGTTACATTGTCTTGTTTGGCTTCTTTTTTATAGTGGTTGCGTTACAAACTAAGGTCACGGAAAGGAGGATATACTGAAAAGAGGGTTTGGACTAAATTCATGATATCTAGCCTATGCTGCTTCGATTCTGACCCTCTCTGATGTACGGAAAATATTGAGTTGTCTTGTGTAGTTTTCTTAAATATGTTGAAAACTATTTATAAAGTAAAGGTTAACCTCAAATCAGTGTTAAAAAAAACAACAAAAAAAACATGTCACCATCCAATCTGTTCCTGATTGTGCTAAAGGTCACACCTAGATGTATAAAACCCATTCAGTGCTTAAGAAGCACAGCCAACTGCAGCCCTCTTCATGTGAAAGCTCAGTGTTATTTTTTCATTACTGGCACAATCACCTATGTTTCCTGTGTAAACTGTGACTGATGTAAAACCACATTATGAGTATTGAAGACTGTGGAATGTTGAAGAGACGTTTCATCTGGATTCAACAGGTGGAAGCAAGGTATTTATGAGAAGGACACATTTTCTGTAGTTATGTGAAATGCCAAAAAACTGACACCAGGGAGAGATGATGGCTTAGAGCATCTTCTTCAGATATGTGCGCGATGCTAAGGTTTACAGACTACAACCACAAACACAAACCTCTCTTTTAACTCTCAGCACTGGAAAGAGAGGAGTCTGTAGTAGTCTGTAGTTTCAAACAGCCGTGAGTACAGAAAATGTCAATGAAATACTCATGATGAAACTGTCATGAGTTCAACTGCATGCATGAATTTGCATTTACTTATATTGTGTTTTATTTCTTTTGTTGTGAGAATTCAGTGTTTAATTGGATGTTAAATGTGTTATTTTTCTTCATGAACGCTATCTGGCTGTTGTGGAGGTGACGCTCTCTTACACATTGAAGCCAAGCTTCTTCAATAGCCTCCTGCAGGAACAATGTACTGGTCGAAGTGAAGAAGTAGACCATCGCAAACAAAATCTGCAACAAACCCTCCTGATTTCTTCTTCTGAAAACTCAGTTTGAATTTTAATTAATGAGTTTTGTGTTTTCAGATGAATCCCTTGTAAAACCTTGTTGTCTCTTTGTGTTTCTTTAGTGATTCTCTCTGGTGACATTTGATATCTTTATGCATGTAAACAAGCACATCGAGACAGATGTTACCTTTGGAGAGAGGACACTTTTAACTCTAGGTAATTCTCTCATTCCAAAGACGAAATGAATCGACTCCTTGCTGAATGTTTTCACAGCCGTATCTGTTTGCAAAGGCTGAGGTCGCTTTCATTTGGTCTGACTAAACTATCCTCTGAATCCCAACGTTTGACTGTACTTTGTGTCTCCAAAAGTGCCTTTAAGCACAAAACAAGTATTTTGACTTCTGTTGATGATTTAAAGAATAAGAGAGATTTGTCTTTCATTTCAAAACGAAACTGCAAAGTAAAGAAAAGGTTTGAACAAAGTGCTTTTATGATGCTTAAGACTAAATCAGTGTTTTAAACCTGGAGGCCTTCAAACTATTTTAACTCATCTTTGCTAATGATGAGCAGAACATACGACAGATTCGAGTTTCAATCAAGCAGTGCTACAGTATATCAACTCGTATGTCAATGTACAGTACACTGTATGAAGAATAAATGTTGTACTTTTCTTGTTTTATCAGCACATACATTATTTTTTCTCTGCAGCAGAAACAATGAAAATCACAGGACTATAAAATCTAAACCAGAAGAGACTTTTCTTTGTTCATCTTCAAAGTGTGAGACCATTTTACACTAAAATTGTCAAAGTGACTGTAATCAAAATTTTTATCTAATCCGACTGAATTTCAAAACATATTCCTAAACAGAAAAATAATTTGATCTAACTATAAATATCTAAAAAGTTCTTTAAAGACAAACTTGAACTTGAAAACTCCAAAACAACAACAATTGAGTGAATAACTTATTTAACAATAAACTTTATTTATGACTAATAATAAAAAAAAAGTCCATTCAGTAACTATACAAATACCTTAGTTAGATGTTGAGTTTAACTCCTCATAAGCATTATTTTTGATAATTTGCAGGTAAGAAGACGTCACTACAGAATCCCGAAACTGACGAAATTCAGTTAAATAATAACTGTTATTTATGTTCTGCCAACTGGTTTTATTTTGTTTTCACATTTTGTTTTATACCTTTTTATAAAGGTATAATTTGTGGATGTATTCAGTTATGTTTTTTACTCATCTTTACTCAAAAAGGATGTGAACATTTCAGATAATTATTCTGTTTTTAAAGTTATATTTTTTCAGTCAGTCAAATCAGTCATTTAACAGCCAGTTATATTTTCTGTAAATTATATCTAACTACACGGTGGTCTCAAAGCTTTATTCAAATTGCAAGGAAGATTTTTTTTTGCACTATTAGCTTGATTTTAAATGTAAAATATTTAAAAATGAAACACTATATTCCTACAGTAACTAAACTGAGGACACATTAATATGTAAATATGAATGTCCATTTTATTTTTAATGGACCTGATACAATGTCTTTGTCTACATACTAGGATATCTAAAAAGTATTTTAGTGACTGCATTTGATTTTATTACGTACTTTATATATAATACAATGAGTCAAAATTGCCAGAAACAGTAATGGAATTTCCACAATGGAAGCTGCATCCCTTTAACCTTGGTTAAAATGGCTAAATTTGGTTAAAAAGTGACTGTTTCCTTACCTCATGAGCAATGGTTTTTAACTTTTTTGGGTCACAACCACCATTAGATCAATGCTGTGTAGATAACAGAGGAATTTTTCCTGAAACTGAAATATAGTTTCTAAAATGTTCACTTTTCGACCACTTTTCTGTCCAGTCTCACTCTAAATGTCTGTACAACTCTTGACCTGCAAATTACCACTTTAAATTTGTATTAGGCCAGAGAGAAATAGAGAGAAGAAGGGCTGACCAGAAACTGTTGTCCTGTTGCTCTGCTGTGTCTGTTTTCAGTGTAACCTGAAATAATAACAGTGCAGATCCAACAGCAGCCATAGAGGGGCCCCGTTTCTTCACGTGATGTTTGGGGAAAGGGCTGGACAAAAAATCTCCTTCTCTGCTCTGCTTCAGTTGAATGTTCAGTTGAGTTCATCAGAAACCTTTTGACAATCTCACCGATTCACGAGCCTCATTTAGTTGATGTATTTCTAAAATTATTTCCTCTAGTGTTAATATGGGAGTTGGAGCCTTATGTTATTGCCAGTACTATGTTGATGTCAGACAAAGATGTTGCCGTTGCTATTATTATTACTATTATTATTATTATTATTATTATTAGAATAAATATTCATCTGAACCTGTTGTTTTGAGCTATGATGTAGTTAGCTGAAGTGTTTGAAAGGTCTGTAGCCAACCTTTGTGAATAATTAAGCTGCAGTGACAGAAACAAGCTGCCAATGTTGTACCTTGTAAAACCAGTTTTTCTGTGGTTCAAAGTGAATAGCTGTCATTTAAAAACTGTGATTGTTCTCTCATTTTTTTTATTTCATTATTTTCTAATGGTGATAGTGTTTGCTAAAAGTATAAAGCCTCCTGTGATGCCTCTGTATTTTCTAATAGGCTGATGCATGCGTGTTAAATCGTTCTGATCTCATTTTGACCAGCAGATGTAATCACGAGGGAGGGTCGAACTTTCAGGCCATTAAGGGAATCTGAGCTGCGTCCTTGTTTTTCAAACATAATGAGTGGATGAGGCGATTAATAAGCTAGAAGACGGATATTGGGTTTCAACTGTGAATGATTTCTCAAATTGTAGCTCCAGTCCCATTAGGACCCATCGAACACTTTTCCTTTGAATGTTAATCTTTGCTGACATGAGGAAAAGTAAAGTGCCATAAAAAACTGCTGTACTCTATTTGTTCTTATTGATTTTTACTGAAAAGCATGAAGGTGATCTGGTTTCAACTGTTTTCTTTTAAACCTTTAATGGTGGTCATCTTTATTGAATTGCTTTATTGTAGGCTACTGATCACTTGTCTGAATCAGTTAGAGGTAAAAAAAAAAACAAAAAAAACAAAAAAAACCTGGGGCTCAACAGTTCGTGTACTGATGGCTGAATGTAAAGTAACTTAAAGGACTCAAGCCTGCTCCTCTTCTGTTTATTTGATCTCTGTGACTGCAAAGTGCACCATCTGGTCTTGTTTCGGTGTGCACATTAGAATGGTTTTTTGTACATTATGGAAGTATCAACAATGAATGTTTTTAACTTGTGGCTCAATGTTGTGTGTGGAAAATATTCAGCTGTCTCCTGGATTAAAGGATAAGGTTTATGATAGGTTTGTTTTTTATTCTGCGTGGTAATCCATCTCTTGGCCCTTTCCGATGTCCCTTTCCTGTTTGAGCTCTCAGCCCAGTTGTTACTATTTCTGCTAAGATGGACATTTAGGGTGCATCTGTTGTAAGACTAAAATATTTTTGTATTTCTTAAGAGGTAAATTCCCTTCCAGTGTGCCCTTGGGACCTTATTTCAGAAAGTAGTCAGTGACGAGAGTCAAATAATTTTTCCCATTTGAATTGTGTCATGAATCACATGTTTTTTTCAATTTAAAAGATAATTTTCCGAGTTAAAAAAGTCAGTTAGTCATCAAACTAATGAAAAATAAGACGTAATTATAAAACCCACACAGCCAAGTCTTGTTAGGGATGTCGTCTTGTTGAATGCTCACCAAAACCCATGACCTAAACATTACAGAGCTGCTCCTGTATATTAGCAGCTCTCAGAACTGACCAACTCTCCTTTCACAGAACTGCAGTTGTGTTATGGCCAGTTTTCTTGTGATTTTCATCTTTTTAAGTACCTTTTCTGTGCCAGGTAAGCAACCACGTTGGTGACATGTGTTTAGCGAAATTATTAGTTAATCGAGCGCTATAACACAAAAATAGAGTTTTACAAACTGTGTATGTCTATTGCCATTCACTACCATAGAGAATAAAAAAAAATATACAAAGTTTCTGATATATTTTTAAAGATTATGTGTTTGGTTAGAAACAATGGGTTAGGGGGAATTCAATAAAACCCAACCGTGTTTACAGTAGTCTAGTTTAATAGTTGGTTTGCTGCAGTGATGGTTTTATGTTTAGAAGTATTTAAAAAAAGTCCTAAAAGTTGTTACATTTTTTATTTTAAAGGAAACGCAGATACCCAGTAATATATATACACACACGTCCAAACTCTGATGAACAGGATTAACACTTAAGGTAAAATAAGAACAATCAAGGACCATTAAGTGCATTAGTGATCAGAATATTAGAGTTTTGAGAGATGGACTTACACATTGTTGGGTTAGTATTTTCACTGGACAGTGGCAATAAGAAACATATAGACAATCCCCAGCCTCATCCTGTATCGTTCATCCCCAGCACAAATAAGAAAACACCAATAAGAAACTTGCATTCATGTAGTAAACTGGAACCTGCAAAAGAAACACAAACATCACTTCTTCAAGGAACAACAGAGAAATAACTCTGTAGATGGATGTAATCCAAAAGTTTATACACATAGCATGATAAACTTTCTCTCAAAAACATAAATCAACCATCACTTCCTCACTGCACAATTTTAAATTGGATGAAAGCTTGTTTTTGTTATTCAAGCACAAGAATCACGCCTTGAATCCGACACAACAGAGAAGCACGTGTTACATGCCGCACAGCAGAGACTCAAGTACATGGTATAGTGTCATGCTCCTATATAGATGATTTTGTTACACAGATTTTGAGAGCAAACCTATTGAAGGTTCAAAAGACCTGAACTGCAGAGAAAGAGTTATAGTTTGTGATAAAGGCACTGTAGTGGTCAGTAGCTGAGTAATATATCCTTCAATGAATAATACTGTGCATAAATACATGTAGATATTTGTACTGAGCCTAACAAGTCAAAACACAGAAAAATACAGATAAAGATTATTTCTCAGCGGTATCAGGATCTGGATTAACATTAGCACAGCAATCAGCATCACTAAACCTATGCTAACAAATAGGGAAAAGTACAGTACAATTTTCTCCACATTTTGCAATATTACAGCATATAAGAATAAAAGATAATACAAAAAATATGTTAAATCTATAAATACCAACATGTCTGTTTAAGTTGTTGAATCCACTTTTATCTACCATGTACGACCCTTTCTATATAATAACGTCATTTAATATGGTTTTAAAATCTGTTGGAGGGACTGTTCTGTTCATAAAATGTAAACTCTAGCTCAGGTCTATTTACATTCACACAAAGATATAAAAACAGTAATCAGACAAATAGATTTTACAGTCTAGTGCTCCAGATGTGCGCTAGTGCACTGTGCAACATGTTGCATGCAGAGCCACTGATGGTAACACATTGACATCTAAACTCTAAAGAACTGGTGGAAATAATCTATATGAAAAATCAATGTTTATTTGCAATAACCAGACACACCAGCTGACCAGTGAAAGTGAAAAAAAAGGACAACAAGGAGAAAAAACAAGACTTAAAAATTGTGGTTTGTTAGTGTTTTTTGAGTGAGCAATAAGTGAAAGTACAGATCAATACAATACAGTATGTACAGATCAAGCTGTTGGAAATATGCAGCAGTGAATGTGCCAGTCGTCATTTGTAAATCATCCTCAACATGACGGATTAATGAGCAGAAGTACTGCAAGAGTCTTGCATCAATATTATGGAGCTAGAACAGTCTCAATATTATTCACAAATAAATGCAGAGGGATTTGTATCTGCAAAACTGGATCCGTATCTGTGCCTCAAATTTGCAACTTGTATATCATCCTTTGTTCATCAACTTCGTATTTTTCAGTGGAAATATATTAGTGAATTTCCACCTATTTGTGTGGATACTTTTGAGACACTTCTACCATGCAGTTTTTCACACAAAATCCACAAATGCAGTGTGCAGGTGACTCGTAAAATGTCACTTGACTCGTGTCTCGTAAAAACACAATTCACAAATAAATGCAGAGTGATTTATATCTGTAAATCTAATCCGTATCTGAGACAAACGGATTTGTATCTCTAAATTTGAATCCGTGTCTCAGTCAAAAGAATTTGTATCTGTAAATTTGAATCTGTGTCTCAGTCAAAAGGATTTGTATCTATAAATGTGAATCTGTATCTGTGCCATCTAACTTGTATATCATCATTTGCATATCAATTTATTATTTTTCAGTGGAAATATATTTGTGAATCTCCATTTTTTGCTGTGGATCTTTTTGGGATTGTTTTTCCGCGCCGTTTTGTGTCACACAATTCACAACTCGTGTGTGTCTTCCAGTAGATGGCACTAATACAACATTGATAGACGCTGTTATACTGAACAGAAGGCGAAGACCAAACCAAGTGCTGCCACTGGTTGCCTGCTTGATGAAGGGGCAGCAGCAGCATGGCTAGCTAACTAGCTGCTTCCATGCTGTTATATTCACACTTTATTAATTATGAAAAGTCACTCAGAGCCATAACTGCTGTCAAGCCAGCCACGATTCGCGTTAGCTTGGTCAAATCAGCCGCACGTTGTTTTCTAGTGTGCGAATCTACTAACATTTACGATAATCATAGTAAAACCGCTGTGAAGAGCTGCTGGTAGTGACTGTGGGGCAGACTGCAGTCTCACAGTCTGACCCATGAAACATACCAGACTTTTACAGTCATTATTCCCGGTTATAAACTGAAGGTATCATGAAGGTATGCTTCGGTATTTCAAAGTAAAGGATGACGTGAGAAAAAAAAAAAAGTTTCCATGAGTAGTTCAAGATTCATATACTGCTGGACTTAGTACTTCCTAGACTATCTGCATGCATACTATTAAGTATATTGGCTGTGTACTGGTCGAGTAATCCTGTGTCAAATCCTTAACAGAGAAAAGAATAAGGATATTTCACCCAACTTTGATGTGGAATAAAAAGCTTATTTCCCATCCTCTGTCAAAATCCTTAAGAGAGAACAAGAATAAGGGCCCTATTTTGATGATCTGAAACGCAAGTCTCAAGCGCAAAGCACAAGTAGCTTTGTGGGCGGATCTCAGGCGCTGTTGCTATTATGCCGGCGGGATAAATGACTCTTGCGCCCGGCGCAAATCTAAAATGGGTTGGTCTGAAGTAGCTACATTAGTCATAGGTGTGGTTTGGGCGTAACGTGCAACAAACCAATCAGAGCGTCATCTCACATTCCCTTTAAGAGCAGGCGCGCTTGTTCCATGGCGGATTGCTATTATAATGGCGCAATTGCCAGGCGCACACCAGGAGCGGTTCACAGCCGAGGAGACCGACATTCTCGTCAGGGCTGTAAAAGACCGAGAAGTGGCCTTGTATGGGGATTGGAGAAATCCATCCAAAGTAGCTTTGGTTAAACGGGCGTGGGAGGAAATTGCATTAATTGTTCTAAGCCTGGCATCCCCACGACATCGCACATCGGGAGCAGTGCGCACAGGCCGAGCAGTGCGCAACGGCCAGCTAATGACGGAGCAGCGCAAACACCAAGGTGCAGAGGATCCAGACCCACTACACGCCATGGCAGCATTGTCAGACCGGACGCACTGCCCGGGATGCGGCAAGGTATTAATGCCCGTCTTGACCGGGTGGCGATGTTGCTGCTGCCTCTCAGGCGCATCGCCTCAAGTCTCCAAACGCACCACCTGCTCCTGTTGTGCACCTTACTCCTCATCCCCCAACTCCATCTCCGTTCACCTGCTCCACTCATTGCCACTCCAGGACCCTCACAGCTACGACGGGCGCGTCACATATCAGAGGGAAAAATAATTAGTTCTTCTGTTTAAATCTTTTCAACTTTTTTTGTATGGTTTGCAAAAACGGGAACTGCTTCCTTGTAGATGAGAGAAGCAAAGTGTATGCATGTTGAACACACGCTACATTATGGCCAAGCATGCACCCTTAAAATAGCATCTGAATACGCGCCACTGACTTTAGACCAGGTTTTTCTTGGTCTGTTGCGCAAGTGTTTTCTGAAACGGCAAAATAGCACCAGTGAACGTTTGCGCCGGAACACGCCTCCTCTTTTCGCTGAACCGCCCCCGGAGCGCAAAGTCATTCCCTAATTTAAGGACGCGCGTCTGTGGAGGGAAAACTCCAATGTGCGCCGAGTGCAAAATAGGAATTACACAAGCGCCAGTGTACAAAGTCACTTGCGCCGAGTGCAAGATAGAGCCCTAAGTCTTTTTGCCCAAATTTGATGTAGACATTTACTTGTAACTAAGTATCATTAGACTGTGGTATTGCTCCCTTTTTGTTAAGTAAAAGATCAGAGTATTTCCTCCAACAGTGTGCAAATCTGAAACTTGGATTCATGAGTAGGTCTTTTTCCAGTCATAACAACACCCCAAGCATATAAGGCCATGGATACAACTTGAGAAGTGTGCTGACCGTCAGCCAGCAGACGTTGACTGTGGTTGACTTGGAGCAGAAGGGAACAGTTGAGATAGACGTGCCAGTCCTCGCTGACAGTAACATCAGGAACATGGAGCACAAAAAGATCAAGAGGTACCAGGAGTCGAAGGAACAACTTGAACAGATGTAGAAGGTGAAGACCAAAAAGGTCCCGGTGTGCCCCCCAAACTGGGAGAGAAGCTCCAGCAGTTTCCAGGTGCAACATCAGGGCAGAACCCTCAAATTCAAGCTTGAGAAAAAAGACAAAAAAGACATACACCAACCCCCCACATGGGGCTGAGAGGGAGGTTTTGTATTGACTATACATTCATAATACACCAATAATAACATATACCTTTAAATAATCTTGTAAATCTATCACTATGAAATCATTAGCTTTTATTTCACAACATGATAGCAGTGTAAATTTTTAATGACTTGCCGTCAATGCCGATGTTACGGGTCTCAGGGATGGGAGAAAGCAGGTAAAGCAGGGGAATGACAGTAAGTACTTCATATTATTCATGCACATAGTCCAGGAAGTTCTAAGTTCAGTAGTGTATGAATCTTGGACTACTTATGGAAAATAAGCTTTTTGTTCCACGTCAAATTTGGGTGAAATATCCTCTGTTAAGGATTTGACACAGGATTACTCGACCAGTACACAGTAAATATACTTAATAGTATGCATGCAGGTAGTTTAGGAAGTACTAAGTCCAGCAGTATATGAATCTTGAACTACTTATGGAAACTTTTTTTTTTTTCTCATGTCGTCCTCTACTTTAAAATACCGAAGCATACCTTCATGATACCTTCAGTTTATAACCGGGAATAATGACTGTAAAAGTCTGGTATGTTTCATGGGTCTGACTGTGAGACTGCAGTCTGCCCCACAGTCACTACCAGCAGCTCCTCACAGCGGTTTTACTATGATTCGCGCACTAGAAAACAACGTGCGGCTGATTTGACCAAGCTAACGCGAACCACAGCTGGCTTGACTGCATTTATGGCTCTGAGTGACTTTTCATAATTAATAAAGTGTGACTATAGCAGCATGGAAGCTGCTAGTTAGCTAGCCATGCTGCTGCTGCCCCTTCATCAAGCAGGCAACCAGTGGCAGCACTTGGTTTGGTCTTCGCCTTCTGTTCAGTATAACAGCGTCTATCAATGTTGTATTAGTGCCATCTACTGGAAGACCCAGACGAGTTGTAAAATTGTGTGACAAAGATCCACAGCAAAAAATGGAGATTCACAAATATATTTCCACTGAAAAATACTAAATTGATATGCAAATGGTGATATACAAGTTAGATGGCACAGATACAGATTCACATATATAGATACAAATCCTTTTGGCCGAGACACAGATCCAGATTTACAGATACAAATCCGTGTGTCTCAGATACGGATTAGATTTACAGATATAAATCACTCTGCATTTATTTGTGAATTGTGTTTTTATGAGACACGAGTCAAGTGACATTTTACGAGTCACCTGCACACTGCATTTGTGGATTTTGTGCTAAAACAGCATGGTAGAAGTGTCTCAAAAGTATCCACACAAATAGGTGGAAATTCACAAATATATTTCCACTGAAAAATACTAAGTTGATGTGCAAATGATGATATACAAGTTGCAAATTTGATGCACAGATACAGATCCAGTTTTGCAGATACAAATCCCTCTGCATTTATTTGTGAATAATATTGAGACTGTTCTAGCTCCATACAATATCCCAGCCACATGTCTACACTGCACTGAGATTTTGACTTCCTTATACAACTTATTTGAAACCGTAAGAAAATTTTGAGAGCAATGTGATATTGACAAATACATTTTCTACGAACACTGAGATGTTGTTCATTAACGTACCTGGCAAGTGACAAAATAGGCAATCTTAAAATGCACTCACCACTTGCAGCTGTGGCAGCACTGGCAGGAAAATACCTGAAAACCAGCCTTAAAACAAATTTTTAAAAAAATGCAAGACAAAAAATATATGTACATTTATGGGAAATGTCAACGATCAGAAATGCTTTGATAATAACAGGGAAACAATGTCTATTTTTGCCAATAATGGAATGTAAAATGTACTTTTTGTATGAGGCGGAGCTTGTGTATGTAGAGGTTCAGTTAAGATAAACAAAGAAATCTACAGGCATCAGGCTATCGAAAGGCAAACAAACCTGTTACACAGACAAGCACGGCCCTGATGCAGGTGACCTATGAATGGTGTCTTTCGATCATCATTACACTAAAAAGCAGCAAGGACATCCGAACAGGGCCTGAACCGAGCAGAGATTTGCGTTGACAATCTGTTTGGATGAGGTCTGCAGAATGTCAAGGAAAGAATCAGTATCACCTGAGGGCAGGGCTCGACAGTGCCAGCAGCTCGCCGCAAATGCTAGTAAAAAATAGTTCAGTGCGAATTGTGAAATGCAATTAGTAGCACGTGTGCGACTACCGAATTGTACCGTTCAATAAATGTTTAGTGATGTGTTGCTGACGTTTGGAGGTTGTGGCCGGGTGTGCACTTGAATGCAGCCTCAGCTGGAAAAAAAAAAACGTGATTTACACGTAATGAGCGTGCTTGCCGACGTGCTGCGGAAGGCGGTTAAAGGCAGAGGGAGTATCTATGGTAACGAGGCGAAGCCAAACAAACGAAAACAAAACATATGAACTATGAAGCGCATTAGCGATTATTTTAAAAGGGCGACAGAGCCAGAAGCTGTGGACCCAGGCACCGAGGCCGAAATGGTGGACGAGGACGAGGAAGAATTAGAGTTAGATGAAGAAGCTAACGTGACTGAAGAAACCGGAGGAGCAGGTGATAACGCTACCATTCCCAGCCGTAAAAAGTACAGGTTTAATGCTGACTGGCACAAAACATTCCTGTGGCTCCTTTACGAAAACAAATTAATGTATTGTAAGTACTGCAAAGCGCATAAGCAAGCAGCTGGAAAGTCTGTGTTTGTCACAGGCAACGCGAACTTCAAACAAGATAATTTAGTGAAACACAGTAAATCGCTTAGGCATACCGCGTGCAGAGATGCATTCATAGCGGCTGTGAGGAGACAGGTCGTGCTCTCTGAAGAGGATAAGACAGCTCAAGATCAAATTTAATATCGCGTATGATATTGCTAAAGAAGAGCAGCCCTTTGTGAAGTTTCATCCACTGATAGTCCTACACAAGAAAAACGGAGTTGCACTATGCACATTTGCACCAATAAATAACTGACAATACATGAGTTGTTACAGTATTATTCTCTCTGCACTCTTTAGATCAGGGGTCACCAACCTTTTTGAAACTGAAGGTTACTTCATGGGCACTGAGTCATACGAAGGGCTACCAGTTGGATACACTCTTCTGAAATAACACATTTGCTCAGTTTGCCTTTAGTTATATATGATTATTAATGAATAATGATACTCATCTGTGTGAAGACACTGATCACGTTAATTATTTCTCACAATAATTATCAACAATAACTTAACAAGGTGGGAAACAGATAATATCAATATTCAATTTTCATTTTTAGAACAGGCCTGAGGGCTGCTCATGTGGTCCTTGGGGGCTACCTGGTGCCCGTGGGCACCGTGTTGGTGACCCCTGCTTTAGAGAATATAACTTAAACTTAAAAAGCTATTTGGTAACTTTTCATCGTGCCCCTAAAATGATTTGTGTGCTACTAGATTTTTCAACTTAGGAGCACACGTGCTACTTGGGAAAATGCTAAGCGTCAAGCCCTGCCTGAGGGTGCCTTCACAAAAAGGCGTCATCACACCCTGATTGGCTGTGAGGGGAATGCCCCAAATTGCTCTCACTCATTAATTAGAAGCCAATCAGTACACCTGCACACAGGTGATTTGAATCAATCAATCCAGAGGGATTTAAAAAGACAGCAAGCACCAAATAATGGGGCTGCCACACAGTGACAACAGCATTGTTCATCTTTTATATGGTTCTGTGTCAGGACTGGCAGCACATGGTTTACAATAGAGAAAGATCATAAATATCAGCAGCAGATAAATGTAGTGTTTCAATCACACATAGAAACATCTATGAATATAATCCAGGCAGCGATTACATTGACACCACAACATAGTTGTGAACATAATTTAGAATAATACACTAAAATAATTGTTAGGAGACAGGTTTTTCCAGGGAAATGCAAATGGCTGTGTCAAAGTGATGGGTGGGAAGCCTGTGAGGGATCAAGTTCTTCTTGCTACACCAGCAGCTCCTGACCGCTGGCTAACAGGCACGTGCACACATAAGGCCCAAGGGGTGCTTGAGCCCCTGCCCTTTTTGCCTCGTAATAAAAAATGCCCTATTTGTGTGTATTTTTAATGAATAAAAAAAGAAAAAAGCCACGGTTATCTTATCTACCGTACGCATTTCCCCTTAATACGGTGTTGTGTGTGTGTTGAGCCTAAAGCCGCTTCTCTGTCCGCTGCGGCTTCGCTCTGTCTCTCACAGAGGAGAGAGAGAAAGAAGCCGTGATGAGACGTGACAGTGGAGAAGTTCGGTAAAGTTGGAAATATATTCACAGATTCGAACTTCCCAGATCAATAACTCATAAACGAATCATTGTTAAAACACAAGAGACAACTCTTTCCTACCACAGTAAGGTAAACAACGAGCTACAACCGTCTTTTCTCCAGGCTGGACATTAACATTGGTCTCTATG
Organism: Diplodus puntazzo; assembly: GCA_963678695.2. Classification (NCBI taxonomy): domain Eukaryota; kingdom Metazoa; phylum Chordata; class Actinopteri; order Spariformes; family Sparidae; genus Diplodus; species Diplodus puntazzo. The sequence goes on from OZ023163.1 coordinate 30,899,543, forward strand.
GTCAGCCGTCTGTGAGACGAGGGCGTAGCAACAGTCTACAAAGTGCAATACCGAAAAGAGATACTACAAAAAATATTCAGTAACTTCACTATTATTCAGTGTAGTGTCACCAAAATCACTCCACACATCAGTGGTCTCCTGCTAGTTATACTACAGCTGTTAGTTTGGACAAATGTACTTTGCTATAATTTTGGGGGATTTTCATTGGGAATAATATTAATTAAAGTCCGTGTAAAGCAGAAATAAATTTGTGTTATGAGTTTGTCATACCACAGAAACATGTGTCATTGACCACTGAGCCAAATTTGAAAGATTAAAGAAATTGCTAAGTATTTAAAATTAGGTCTCAAAATCCTGGAAAAACAAGCACTTCTCTCTGCTGTGAAACGCTGGGGGCGTGTCAGATAGAGGCGCAGGAACCACGCCCACGCGCGGGAGGGGAGCTGCCTCCGTGTACTGTACAAGGACCTAACCTACAGTAACAGTGTAAGCTAGCAGCATCATCGGATGGACCCAGCCCGACTTGTTTGAGCCATCAGAGCCAGAAACGGACTCTGAGTCAGACACTGATAGTGCTCAGCCTCGTTCCTCACAGTCCATGTTTTACATTACACACAAACGTAACACCAAAGTTTACATACAATTCCTTGTCATAGCTATTGGTGCACATAGCATATTACCTGTGGATTATCATTGTGCTGTCAGATGGACTCCGCTCAGGGAATGAGGCCAAATCATGTCATGATTAAATGCAATAACATTTGCTAACATTACATGGGCATGACAGGATGCATGATGTAAAATCACTTTCAGGATTTGCACCTTCAGCAAAATACATTTAATTGCCCGTGCATGTTGTGTCCCAGCCGGCCGGGCCGACACATTAACTGTAATTATGAGCCCGAGCCCGATTTAAACCCGACATTTTTTTAATACGTGGGCTGTTATAACGGACGTTCTCAAGCTCCATGTTGCACTTACACTACACAATCAGTGATGCCGGTAACGCGTTATTCTAATCTGACCACTTTTTTCAGTGAGGAGTAATCTAACGCGGTAATATTTCCAAACCACTAATCAGGTTAAAGTTACTTATTTAAATCACTGTGTGTTACTATTATTTTTGTCATTTTCCTTAGTAAAAATATATATTTTTGCTTTCTTCTTGCGTCTCGGGGAGTGACGTCACATGCGCGAGAAGTCACGTTTTCTGCACGAGGACGATCACTCACATGTAAAACCACACAGCTGCACAAACAACATGGAGGGAGGAGAGAGATGCCCCTTTTGTAGCTGGAAATACAGTCGTTATTTTGAGTTATTACAAAAACACACACACGTACTAATGCTTGATCAAGGTCCGGTTCAAATCAGGGTCGGGCGCGGGCAGAGAATCTAAAGTCTGGCCGGTGGCGGGGATGAGAGCACCTGTTGTCGGCGGGACGGTTGCAGGCGGGCACATAATGCCGGCGGTGGAGATGAGAGCAAGACTTTACCTGGTGACAGTTGCTGTAACTATCAGGGGTAAAGTGGACACTGCAGATGGTGGTGATTTTTAACTCTCCACAGTAGCTCCTTTTGACAAAATCGATCCATCGTTTCCTTACGTTGTCAGCCATAGGAAACTTAAATAAGCTAACTGCGCCGTTACCCTGCACACTGTGGCATCCAGGAAAGATGCAGGAGCGATGTGGAGGAGACATGACTGTTTAGCTGACTGGCTGACTGGTTAGCTAGCTGCAAACTGTTGAAAGAGATGCTATCCAAGACTGGAGAGCAAGCGGAAAAACCTCCTAAGCTAATGCGCTGAATGTACTTATACGGCTTCCGCAGCAGGGCCGAGTTTATACAAATCATGGCCGCGTTATGTAACATGGCCATGATTTCTGACCCTCCCATTAAATCCTGAACACAGAAATCGTGAAACACAGTTTGTGAGCCTAGCTCCAAAATTAAATTCTAAATGGTTGAATGGCTTTTTACATGTTTTAAGGAAATATATTTATGACCTTTTTAATGTGTTTAGAAGAAAATGGCTGAATTTGCTTTACACAGACTTTAACTTCACTAATATTCACTGTAGTGTCACCAAAATCACTCCACACATCAATGGTCTCCTGCTGCAGGCAATGTTTCGCTTATGAGTTATTGATCCGGGAAGTTCTAATCTGTGAATATATTTCCGACTTTACTGAACTCAGTGGAGCGACTTGAACCTTTGTGAGTTATAGATCCATTAACACAACTTTCTTGTGGGGGCTAACAAGTCACCTTCCACTTATTCAACGTGCTTAAATATGAGTCATATTTCAGAAGACCGCCCATTTGTGCTTGTTAAGCTAACTGCTTGTTAATGAGCATTAAGAACAATCTGACAGCTGTCTGTGTCAGCTGTTTATCTTGCCACAGATGTTAAACTTCTGAGTTTATTGTGACTTTGCTGTTGTAAACATTGCTCTTACTACTAACATTCACAGTAGTCATTTCTTGGTTTTGTCACATTGTTAGATGTGTAGCCTGTATTTCTAGTTTTCACTTGCCTTCCAATAACTAGCCTAATAATAAACCAGTGTTTTATTGCTTTTTAAGAAGTGCATGTCTTCCAAATCTCAGTATTATGATAATGTGAATAAACTCATGTTGAATATAATTTGTTGACACAAAAGAAATGGCAGTTGCATATTACTCATAGCTACACAGGATACACAGCTAAGAAGTTAGCTTTCTATAAGTACTTTGTATGTAGATTAATCAATGTAAAATTAATAAACAATCTACAAATTTGGTGCGCGCTATGCACGCACATGTACTGCCCTTTTCTGACTTTGAGCCCCTGCCCCTCTATAATCATGTGCACGTCCCTACTGGTTAGGGTGGTGAACAATTGGACAGCTCCATTGTGAAACTCTCATGCAGTGTTAATTTCGTTGATGAAGACTATGACGAAAAATATTCGTCAACAAACCTTTTTCATGGACGAAAACTAAATGAAAACTAAATAAAAAGTCAGATATGATGACGAAGACTGTGACGAAATATAACTGACACTTTAGTCAACGAATAAAAACGAGCGAAAATGTTAGGGAGGGACGAATTGAGAAGAGAGCCAATCAGAGCGAATCTTTTGAGGGTAGGTTGACTGATGCAGAAGCAGCAGAGCCTCTTTAAAAAGCCGCGGCAAACTGAACAGAGGCAGCAGCATTTACACAGAAGGAGAACAAAGACGAGCTTGCAGAACTTCGCACAGTTTCGTGAACGTTTTCACAAGAGTTAAGTTGTTTACATGATATTCAGTTGCACAGCTTTGGCAGATTTCAGCTGACTTCGCTCGTTAGCAAGACGCTAGTGTTAACGGTTTGCAGTGCACCCGGTACGAGGGCAACGGCATGCCTCATGAACAACAGAAATGTCAAAGCGAAGGCCAGGACGAAAACGAAGAACTGATATCTGGACACACCTCACATATAACAGCCAGGCCGTCTGCAAACCGTGTGGAGCAAAAACACTACCAAACTGAAGCGACATTTACAGAGAGAGAGAGAGACATGACATTTTCAGTTGACACAAACTGACTGATTCATTGTTATTAATTACTTATTGACTGAGATTAATTGATTGTAGCTATGATTGAGTCAATCATAGTTACAGTATTACCAACAGTATAGATTATAAATACTTTGTTGTAAATATAGTTTTCCTTTATTGTTATTATTTTTTATTTCCAAACCCTTTCTTTGGCAATATGTACAGTGTTGCCTCAAGCCAATAAAGCCATTTGAATTGAAATGAATTGAGAGAGAGAGAGATTTACCACTCACTAAGACTAGACTAAGACTAAAAGACTTAAGACTAGACTAAGACTAAAAGACTTACAATATTTAGTCGACTAAAACTAGACTAAGACTAAAAGTTTTCAGATGACTAAAATATGACTAAAACTAAATGGTGTGTTATTCAAAAGACTAAGATTAAATCAGAATTTGCTGTCAAAATTAACACTGCTCTCATGATTACCAGAATCTCCCTACCCTCTCCAGGACAAAGGTTATCTAAAACAAGGGCCGCAGTGCCGAGGGAATTTGTCATTTAAACCTGGGAGAAAATTAGAGAGATTGTGACACTTTGTTTGTTTGTTTTTTCAAGCCTGAAAATGTTTAAATCTCCCTACTAATTGATGTCACATTCTAAAGAAATTCCTGAAATTCCTCTACGTTCCTCCTCGGGATCATTGTCTGACTTGCCCTGTTTCTTCTCTTAGTTTGTGAAAATATGAGCAAAAAACAACATTTGACCACAAAACACAGCAGCTGAGAAACAGAAATGCACAGAAGCTCTCAAGGGAGCTGTGACTGAAGAAATGATGAAAAAATAATGATAATTCTGATGTGAAAAATAAAAATGTTTTCATGGTGTGTATCATGATAAGAGTGCTTCAGTAAAAAGGGGAGGAATTATTTGGTGTATGTGAGTCAGATGTGGAGGAGGCCCCCCTAAGCTAAATCCTGCCTATGATAAACACAAAGGGCACTAAAATATATGACCTCTTCTCCAGCCAATACTAAAGCCTGTAAGTTGGAAAATAATTGATATCATGGGGTAAAGTTTGAGTTTGTTAAAGATGCGTGTGGGATTTTATAAAAAGACTCAAGTTAACTCCTATAAATTAGGCAGCCCATGTGGGACTCTGCAGATAATTGGTATCGTGTTAAATTAAGAGGTACCTTAAACATTCAACAACCAGACTCTGTGGTTTGATCCCTTTGATGACGACGACTCCTGGCAGGTTTGTAACACACAGCACGAGGACCAGCGCTGTCCAGAGATCCTCAGACACTGGAGACGTTGTTGGGTGTGAGGGCGTGTGTCTCTGAGACCGGCTGATCTTTGGGGCTCGATTTGTCCAGGACGGATGTCTGAGTGACCGTGCTGCTTTCAGTGAACAATGTGTGCCGTCGTTTTTTACTGTAGCTCAGGTAACTCTGAGTCTGCCACTTCCAGAACCTCTTCTTCAGTTCAGCCTGCACCTGAACACACATATCCATGTATAAACACACAGAAATAAAACCAAATGCAACAGCATGGAAAACAAATGGTCCAGAGGCCGGACTGAATATGTTTCTCTCAAAATGTTTTGTCTATACTGTTGCCTTCCATGCCTAAAAAGGAGCTGTGATATTAGATTTGCAAATTTCAGCCAATTAAATACTGATGACAATTTTCCAAAACATACCAAAGATTTTTAGCCAGATTTCCCAACTGTGAGAACCACTGTATTGTATATACTGTATTGTATTGTATATGTGAAAATCAGTATTTCTTTTTTTTTTTTTTTTACAAAGAAAACTAGGAAAGCTCATTGCATATATCATGTTCTAATGTGAAAAGTGTAATTATGACAAGATCTTGACAAGACCGCTTGTATGATCTTTTCACTGTCAAGATATACAGTATCTACTGTACTGGAATTATGTCACTGTTCTGTCATTTCAGTTTTGTTGTTTGGTTTGTTTGTGTTTGTGTTTTCTAGGTTTTTTGTGGTGTCTTTAGAGCGTTTTTCCAGTCTTCTGTTTTCCCTCCTGATTTCTCCACTGGCCTGATTTCTTTCTCCAAACCTGTCTTGTATCCAGTGATGCCAGTAACGCATTACTCTAATCTGATCACTTTTTTCAGTAAAGAGTAATCTAACACGTTAATATTTCCAAACCAGTAATCAGATTAAAGTTACTTATTCAAGCCACTGTGCATTTCTATCATTTTTGTCATTTTCCTTAGTAAGAATATGTTTGCTTTGTTCTTGCGTTTCGGAGAGTGATGACACGTATGCGACAAGTCATGTTGTCAGCATGAGGACAACTCACGTGTAACCCCACGCAGCGACACAAACACAAACAACAATGGAGGGAGGAGAGAGATTCGCGTTTTCTTAGCTGGAAATACAGTCATTATTTTGAGTTCGTATCAGCTAAGATGAGAATATTAAGGTTTGTTGGACACTCTGGGCTGGCGACAAAGTACTATCAAGCTTCAAAAACACGACGTCAAATTTGAAGAAACATTTGGAGTCGCAGCACAGTGCAGTTAAGTTTACAGAGCAGGTCCCAGCAGGTGGTGTTAAGCAGAGAGCTGCGAGCAAAGTCCACGGCCTCGACTTCTACAGGAGGTCCCCCACCACCCAAACAACTAAAGCTAGACTTCGGTGCAAAACAAGTTAGTGGGGGAGATTTGAAGGAGTTGGTCGGGCGGTATGTTGTAGAGGAAATGCTGCACTTAAACACAGTTGACTCGCCCTCATTTGGTGCCATAAGAAACAAGATCTTACGACTATCACTGCCGTGCTCGGTGTTGCTGTTAAAAATGCACTTCCAATAAAGTGAAAACTGGCTGTCATTTTTCTGTTGAGGCGGCAGGGGTGTTGTCGGCAACTGCTGAATGTAACTAATAAAGTAACTTGTAATCTAACTTAGTTACTTTTAAAACACGTAATCAGTAAAGTAACTCAGTTACTTTTTAAATGAGTAATTCGTAATGAGATTACTTTTTCAAGGTAACTGTGGCAACACTGCTTGTATCTGTCTTCATTAGCCCAGCCCTGTTACCTGAGTTCTTCCCCAGTCTAGTTCCCCCTCCACACTTTAACTTCCTCTCCCTCATTAGCCCTTCCCTGTTTACAATGTCTTTCCAGCTTTTTTCAGCGGTCTTTCCGTTACCAGTGTTTTTCCGTTGACTACCCTCTCCTATGTTCCGTCCGCTTTTCTCCACCTGCACCTCATTGCCTCGTTTATCAAGTTTTAGGTATTTAAGTCCAGTCTCTTGTTCAGTCATTGTCGAATAATTTGCTTAGTTTCTGTTATCCTGCTGTTCCTGTTTCCCTGATGTTTCTTTGTGTATGCCTGTCCCTTGGATTGCCGTTATCTGGATTAAAACCTCATCCATTGCACTTACTGCCTGTCATCTCGTGCATTTAGGTTCACCTTCCCTTGTCCAGAGAGACAATTCAATGAAACTGAACACAATAATTATGTTTTAGGATGAATGTGACTGATTCTAATTATATCATATTCATTCTTAAATATTGAACACAATGTTGTTTATAATAGTATTTACTTACCTCACCATTCAGGAAACAGTAGAGCAGCGCCACAACAAATCCCTTCAGAGCAGAAAAATATTAACCAGAGCTGTCTTATATTAAAAATATTGTCTACCTGCTGGGCAAAGTTCTCTGACATTGGATCACTATGTATTTGTGAATAATACAGATTCTATATGTTAAACATAGACATTTTGGATTACAAGAGACTTATGTAGGTGTGTGTCTGTGTTGTGTGTTTTACCTGAAAGGATCCCAGACCAAGCTCGATGAAGATTCGGGCCTCTGCCCCCGTGTTTTCTGGCAGGAAGGCAAATACCATGTAGTGCATCCCAAACAGAGGGATCAAGAGCAAAGTGGACTTGGCCAGCCTCCTGCACACAGTGTAAAAACAGGCCCATGAAGAAGGAACTTGTGCAGATCGTTTGTGCGTGTATCTATGTGTTTGTGCATGTCATCACGTATGGACGGATATTTATTCTCTTCTCACTTGAAGTGACTGGTGTCATTGCCACCGATGCCTGGAGATTTCAGCTTCTGGACCAGAATGCGTATCACATTGATGAAGATGATGAAGTTCACCTACATCAAAACAAATGAAGAGCTGTCAAAATGACAGATGGTATATCTGTGCATCTCCTGTGCAACAACTGCAGTCAGTTATATTTGTTTAACGGCAATCAAACTCTCACTCAAAACAATACTCTTTACATTTTAATTTACTTAAGAGGCCGTCCACATGAAAACGCTCTTTTGCAAAAAACGCACATGTATTGCATCGTTTTGGCCGACCGTCCACACGGATCCTGAAAACGCAGTGCCTGAAAACGCACTTTTTTGAAAACAGGTCTCAGGGTGTAAAAATCCGAAAAAGCAGCCCTCCCGTTCTCGTGTGGACAGCGAATCCGCTTCCAAAATGATGACGCCATCGCCCCACCCCTCGACCTCTTGCCTCCGACCTCTGAACCCTGCGACGTCATAACAACAACAACAACAATGGCGGACCACATGCTTGTGTTCGTGCCACAGAAGATATTGAGCCTTTCTTGCAACTTACTCGCCTTGTAGTTAAGTGTAAGTCGCAGCAGCAGTTCAACCTCATTAACGGTCCACACAAACGATTCTGGTTTCCTTGTACTAGCCACTGTCGTCTTCTTCTTGTTGTGTTCGGTTCACCGTCTACTGTCTGTTTGTATACAGAGCGCAAGCTTAATGCGCATGCTCCATCTCTACTTCTCCACCTTTGGTGATTTTCAAGAGCCACCTATAGGCCTGGAGTATGAACTACAGCGTTTTCGGTCGTTTTCAGTGGATCCATGTGAACGCAAATATTCTTGAAACCAGTGTTGCGACAGTAACCTTGAAAAAGTAATCTGATTAGTGATTACTGATTACTCCTTTAAAAAGTAACTTAGTTGCTTTACTGATTACTTGTTTTTAAAAGTAACTAAGTTAGATTACAAGTTACTTTTTGTTACATTAATAACTCCCCCCAACATAAACATTCAGCGTGGCCCTCAGATTTCTCTCCATCTCTGCATACTCCTTCTCCAGGTAGGACGAAAAAGATGTTCTGTGAGGCAGCACGCATTGATAGTAGTAGGAATCGTGTTTCTTATGGCACCAAACGAGGGCGAATCAACCGTGTTTAAGTGCAGCATTTCCTCTACAACATACCGCCCAACCAACTTCTTCGACTCTCCCCCACTTACTGGTTTTGCACCGAAGTCCAGCGTTTGTTGTTTGGGTGGTGGAAAACCTCCTGCAGAAGTCGAGGCCGTGGCTTTGCTAGCAGTTCTCTGCTTAACACCACCTGGTGGGACTTTCTCCGTAAACTTAACTGTGCTGTGACTTCAATTTTGACGTTGAGTTTCTGAAGCTTGATAGCACTTTGTCGCCAGCACAGAGTGTACAACGAACCTTAATACTCTCATATTTAGCTGACACGAACTCAAAGTAATGACTGTATTTCCAGCTAGAAAACGCGCATCTCTCTCCTCCCTCCATTGTTGTTATTGTGTCACTGCGTGGGGTACACGTGAGTTGACCTCGTTCTGAAAACGTGACTTCTCACATACGTGACATCACTCCCCGAGACGCAAGAAGAAAGCAAAAATATATATTTTTTCTGAGGAAAATGACAAAAATAATAGTAACGCACAGTGACTTGAATAAGTAACTTTAATCTGATTACTGGTTTGGAAATATTAAAGTGTTAGATTATTCGTTACTGAAAAAAGTGGTCAGATTAGAGTAATTTAGTAACTTAGAGTTACTTAGTAACGCGTTACTAAGTAACTCTACTGGCATCACTGCTTGAAACGATGCCAAGGAAGACGGAGGAAAAAAAGATCGTTTTGGTACGTGTGGCCTAAAATCAGTGTCAGGACAAAAGTATGTTTTCTTCTGGTTCCTACAGTTTTGTGTTTGAGCTTCAGTGTGTAGAATGATATACGTGCAAAGAAATTTTAGGACGCAGCCATACAAACCTGATGTGTCACATTACAAATAGTAATGGAAGCCAGTCCTGGTCTGATTATCAGCATACACACGTGTGATAGGAAAATTAAAACCTCCAGTGCACAAACACTGAGAATTTGACTTGACAGGGAAGTAGCAGACATCTTGTTCCTCGCAGTTAAACTTATAAATTAATTCACATAAGATACAAAACAAGATTCAGCTCCTTGCTGCTAACAGCTAGCCACATAGATAAAATAAATGATATTGATGCTATATGTGCATTTGGGGAGCAGAAAGCTTGTTTTTACCTTCACTCAAACAAACACAACAAATTCATACCAGCAGGGAAGGACGGAAGTGCACTGATTAATTGTCGGCGTTACCTGCTAAAAATAACAAGCTTGTCGACCATGTGTCCAAGTTTTCCTGCTTCCAAATAGGAAATGAATCGACTTCCATCATTTATTTTTGCTTCTAATGTAAACACCAGGTAAGTGTCCACAGTAACTACTGCAGAGTCAACAATAAAAGCCTGATCTAATATTGAAGAATCTTATAATTCTTCACTAGCTCCCGCTTTAACTGCTCTGTACTCACCAGTAGCGATGCAGTTATTGGAGCTTTTATGATCCACCAGATGAAGGCCACATCTGTGTCATCCCAGCACCTAAGACACATGGCAGACAGTAATGAGATAAACAAACCAGTCACAGAAGAACAATACTGTAGATCTTGTCACGAAGAGCACGATAACTCACTGTCCAGACAAAATGCTGTGTTAAGAGACAGGGGAAGCAAATGTATTCATATTTCATCCCCTCTGAGTATACTGTAATACACTTCACAATTATCATGCTATGATCATGATAATGATTCAACATGTAACGCTATGTTTATGAGCTGACTGATTAATGTGACTCACTTCCAAAAATTGGTGACTATCTTATTATGTGACACAAGGATATTATTATATATTAGCCTTAAAGAGGTGCAGTAGATCACCAAATATGATTTTGAAATAATTCTAAAAGAGAAAGTTCGGCAACAAGATCAACACCTCTCTCACAGGGCTAGGGTTCATACTCAAGACATTATCTGTGATATTCTCCTGCGGCAGCTCACCCTCTGTCATCATAGAAGTTGCGAGTGAGGATCCACGCCATTATGATTGTTGTCGGGACACCTGGGAGGCACAAACATAGTGACCTGATCATTAGGAAAGAGTCAGAGAGAGAGGACAAAGACAGAGATGAAGGTAAACCGAGAAGAACGACCATCAGCAGAACACCCACCCCAGCCGATGAGTATGTACCACCAGAAGTATTTCTTCTGGAAGACAAAGGTGAGAGCGAGCAGCGTCTGCAAGTACATGCCCTCCACCAGCAGCCAGAAGTAGTTAGCGAGGATACTGAACTGGAAGAAGGCCACGGCTGATTTACAGGATGTCTGGGAGACAAAAACAATGAGAGGCACAAGCATCAGACGAGTCTGTGGATGTCAATTATCTAGAGTGATCCTAATGATTATGATCCTTCCCATCAACGTATGTGTCACAGGGGGGTCTGTGATGATAATAGGTTTGAGGGCAAAGAAGATGATTATAAATAGAGGTAGGTTTTCCATGAGGTTGATGCCAGACAGAAATCGACACCAGTCGGGCAGTAGAAAAGTACAAAGTATCAGCATCAAAATAAACTTAAAGTCCGTGTAAAGCAAATTCAGCCATTTTCTTCTTAACACATTAAAAAGGTCATAAATGTATTTCCTTAAAACATCTAAAAAGCCATTCAACCATTTAGAATCTAATTTTGGAGTTAGGCTCACAAACTGTGTTTAACGATTTCTGTGTTCAGGATTTAATGGGAGGGTCAGAAATCATGGCCGCGCTACGTAACGCGGCCATGATTTGCATAAACCCCGCCCTGCTGCGGAAGCCGTATAAATACATTCAGCGCATTAGCTTAGGAGGATTTCTGCTTGCTCTCCAGTCTTGGATAGCATCTCTTAGAATAGTTTGCAGCTAGCTAACCAGTCAACCAGTCAGCTAAACAGTCATGTCTCCTCCACGTCGCTCCTGCATCTTTCCTGGATGCCACAGTGTGCAGGGTAACGGCGCCCTCAGCTTATTTTAGTTTCCTACGGACGACAACGTAAGGAAACGGTGGATCGATTTTGTCAAAAGAAGCTACTATGGAGAGTTAAAAATCACCACCAACACCCGTCTCTGCAGTGTCCACTTTACCCCCGATAGTTACAGCAACTGTCACCAGGTAAAGTCTGGATATCTGAAGAGTCCGTTGACGCTGGTCAGTGGGGCCGAACCGATCCTCTCCGTCCCCGGCTTGCATCCTCCCGTCCCGCCGACAGCGCATGCTCTCATCTCCGCGCAGGCATTATGTGCCCGCCTGCAACCGTCCTGCCGATAACAGGTGCTCTCATCCAGGGGCGCTGCCAGGGGGGGAAAGGTTAGGACGATTCCAAGGGCCCGGCACTGACAGGGGGCCCTTTGAGACATGGGCAACCTATACAAGGGCCCAACTAGATTTTTTTTCATGGGGCCCAAAATCCCTGGCGGCGCCCCTGCTCTCATCCCCGCCACCGGCCAGACTTTAGATTCTCTGCCCGAGCCCGACCCTGACCCGAACCGGACCGTGGGCCAGGCCGGGCCGGGCCGGGCCGATATTTCCCGTCAATAACCTCGGGCCGGGTCGGGCCGGCCCTTGATCAAGCATTTGTGTGTGTGTGTGTGTTTTTGTAATAACTCAAAATAACGACTGTATTTCCAGCTACAAAAGGCGCATCTCTCTCCTCCCTCCATGTTGTTTGTGCCACTGCGTGGTTTTACACGTGAGTGAGTGTCCTCGTGCAGAAAACGTGACTTCTGGCACACGTGACGTCACTCCCTGAGATGCAAGAAGAAAGCGAAAATATATATTTTTACTAAGGAAAATGACAAAAATAATAGTAACGCACAGTGATTTAAATAAGTAACTTTAATCTGATAAGTGGTTTGGAAATATTACCGCGTTAGATTACTCCTCACTGAAAAAAGTGGTCAGATTAGAATAACACGTTACCGGCATCACTGATTGTGTAGTGTAAGTGCAACATGGAGCTTGAGAACGTCCGTTATAACAGCCCACGTATTAAAAAAATGTCGGGTTTAAATCGGGCTCGGGCTCATAATTACAGTTAATGTGTCGGCCCGGCCGGCTCGGACACAACATGCACGGGCAATTAAATGTATTTTGCTGAAGGTGCAAATCCTGAAAGTGATTTTACATCGTGCATCCTGTCATGCCCATGTAATGTTAGCAAATGTTATTGCATTTAATCATGACATGATTTGGCCTCATTCCCTGAGCGGAGTCCATCTGACAGCACAATGATAATCCACAGGTAATATGTTATGTGCACCAATATAGCAATGATAAGGAATTATATGTAGATTGGGGTGTTACGTTTGTGTGTAATGTAAAACATGGACTGTGAGGAACGAGGCTGAGCACTATCAGTGTCTGACTCAGAGTCAGTTTCTGGCTCTGATGGCTCAAACAAGTCGGGCTGGGTCCATCCGATGATGTTGCTAGCTTACATTGTTACTGTAGGCAGGGGTGGACTTACCATTAGGCAAACACAGACAATTGCCTGGGGCCCCGAGATTTCCAGGGGCCCCCAAACTCATAAACTCATAATCTCTTAAACTCATTATCTCATAAAAACTAATTAATAAAATTTTCTTCGATTGAAAGCAATTACTATTGTTTTAGTCTTAATTCGTGCGCTTAAACATACATAAAAATGCTTCATCTATCATGATTGTTTCGACTGCTCCCCCCTCCCTTCTCTTGCAATGGACTATTCTATGTTACTGCGCATGTGCAGGCTTGATTCAGGAAGACGGTAGCAAAAAAAACTAGTTGGCGTGGTTTTGAGTGGTTTTGAGTTGAGAAAAATGAAGCGGAGTTACGTTAGTGGAGCGGAGAAGAGGAGGAAAGCAAACAGTTTTTTATCAAAACTACCAAAAGTGTCAACCTTTTTTCGAGTGACACCGAATGTAGCCATAGATACTCGACAACAGCAAGAACCAGAAGCTGCTGTCAGTGTCAGCTGAGGAGGAGATGAAGTGGAGAGTGACACGAGTGATGCTTTTCATCACAAAGATGTGAGTATTAAAGCGGTCGAAATGGTAAACTATATTAAATATTGATTAATGTTTTTATCAATTACAGTAAAAGCGTTGAGATGATTCAGGCTGATGACAGGCAGGCCACAGTTTGTCCGTATGGGCAGTGTTCTGTCTGATGCGGTGGTCAGTGATACAGGAGCTCCACAGGGGACTGTACTGTCTCCTTTCCTGTTCACCTTATACACCACTAACATTCTGTACAACACCGGGTCGTGTCACCTGCAGAAGTTTTCTGACGACTCGGCTGTTGTTGGGTGTATAAGTGAGGGACAGGAGGAGGAGTACAGGGCACTGGTAGACAACTTTGTGGAGTGGACTGGACAGAATCACCTGCGGCTGAACATCAGCAAGACCAGAGAGATGGTGATAGATTTCAGGAAGAAGAGGAAGTCGGCTTTCCAACCTCTGTGCATTCTGGCAAGGGATGTGGAGGCGGTGGAGGATTATAAGTACCTTGGTGTTACCATCAACCACAGACTGGACTGGAGATCTAACACTGAAGCTGTGTACAAGAAGGGGATGAGCAGACTTTACTTCCTGAGGAAGCTGCGATCCTTCAACGTGTGCAGCAAGATGTTGGAGATCTTTTATCAGTCTGTGGTGGCCAGTGTACTTTTCTTTGCTGTGGTTTGTTGGGGGAGCAGCATCGGAGTCAGCGACACCAACAGACTCAACAAACTGATCAGGAGGGCTGGCTCTGTGATTGGCTGCAAACAGGACACTATGGAGGCTGTGGTGGAGAGGAGGACACTGAAAAAACTGTTATCCATCATGGATAATCCTCTCCACCCTCTCCAACTCACACTGGTCAGACAGCGGAGCACCTTCTCCGGAAGGCTGCTTCAGCTTCGCTGTCGTAGCAACAGATACAGGAAATCTTTCCTGCCACAAGCCATCACTTTATACAACAACTCTCTCACCTCTGCCTGACAGAGAACTCTGGTCTCTCTACTGTTGTATATATTATTATTGTTTATTGTTTATAGCACACTGTGCACTGTATATATACACTATGTATATATTGGATTCTATTTATGTTATGTACGAAGTGTTTTATTTGCGTACCCACTACTGCTGTAACAAAATAATTTCCCAGTCTGGGATCATTAAAGTAATTCTATCTATCTATCTATCTATCTATCTATATGATTCACTTGTTAGATAATAATCCTCAAGAGGGATTTTAACACTAGAACGGCCGAGACGGTCATTGACCGTTTTCAAATGTATATATTTATATGTGCAATAATTTTGTTGAATGAAAAAATGCAGTACTGCTGTTAACTTACCTGACTTTTCCTAAAAGTGTCTGTATCTGAAATTAGAAGAGTTTTTTATATAAATTACACAAAAAACAAAGAAAATATGATATGATTTACCTGTTTCAGCCATAGGCGGTCACATTGACCGCACATAATTTCTCGCGGTTTGCTGCTTTCATTGTCTCTCTAGTCTCTAACTTTGTTAGCGGTCTCCAGCTGCGCTTCTTTGCGAATTTACTTGTAATTAAAGGTGAAATATAGAATATGAGCTGAATGCCGCCATCTAGTGTCTCAAGATCGTAGTCGCGACAACAAAAAAGTAATTCCAGCGGTCGGGTTGCCAGGTTTGTTGCCGAGAGTCAGAATTTATACATTTGATTTCACATAAACATCCGATAGAATATCACAGTATGCTCATTTTACTTAGGTCTCTATTTTGAGACCTATGTAAATACAGATAGCTAGCTAGAATATTCTTTATTATAGCCACTGACCGCAATGGTGAAAGTGAACCAGCAATACTGGACAGGGCAGGACAATTGAGCCGCCTCCGTTTTCTCCATTTACTGGGTGTGGAGGTCAATGGGTCACGATCAGTATTCTCATATCTAGGATCAACGTGATATAATGAAAATAAGTATAGCAGAGGAGTTTGACCGACAGGTAACGTTAACTAAGTTAGCAAGCGAGTTAGCTTTCCGATCCAGGAGAAAGTTCGCCATTTCCGCATGTGTTTTGATGCCGTGGAAATCCTTTACCTGAGTCCATCGAGCGTATGCACGCCCCGTGGATGCATTATTTTTGAAAAAATATAGCTTTTAATAAGCATATTACATATTCAACCTTTAAGCTGAGGAAGAATGTCTGCATCCTGAGCACCGTGCACACAGGTGCGGGCACCTTTAGTGGGGCGAAGGCAAAACCAGAGTCTGTGATTTAATCCAAAAACACGAAGTACGGTGTGGACGTCCCGGACCAGATGCGAGGGCGTACTCCGTCAAAGGCTGTACGGAAGATGGCCAGTGGTGGTCTTCTATAACATCCTCGACCTGGCTGGGATCAATTCCCGCATCTTATTCAAGGAGCACCAGCAGCAGGAGAGCCCGGAGGAAAGTCCTGCAGCAGCTGCAGAGGAGCTGAGGGCAGAATACATGGAGGGGAAAGTGGCCGCGGCAGGCGGCACAAGGTGGCAGCAGCGGAAGCGACCACCGCAGCAACAGCAAACACGGACAAGGAGGCAGTGCCGGTCTGAAAGAGCTGCAAACGGAACCAAACGTCGGACACTTGAAATGCCACAAGCCTGTGTGTGGTAATAGTGCGAGAAGAGCGGAGGTAATCTGTAGACTGTGACCAGTGATCAAAACGGCTCTTTGTTTTTGTTTTAGATCAACTTGTTCCCAGCTTTTTCGATTAATATTATTCATTTTATTATATATTAAGTGTTAAAATAAAATGTTTCATAATCAAAAGCCAATACAACTGCTTTCAATACAAATGTTTGTTTTGGATGCCAAATTTTAATGTCATCATTCTGGCTCCATACAGCTCCCCCTCCCCTCTGACACCGTGAGTTACCATGGTTACAGTAACGCCCTGAAACTTTATAATGATCAATAAGAAGTTTTTGGTTAGTTTGACTGTACAAAATCATGATTGTAGCCTGATTGTAGAGCTCAATGCTGAAATCTTGTATTATAACATATAGAACACATGTAAAGCCTCAGAGCTTCTTTGACATTTGTTTACAAATGTAGCCACAGATGAAGACAAAATCAATCTTGTATGGAAAAAAGCATTAAAAATAGCAATAATCGAAGAATTGTGGCACCAATAATCAAATTCAATCGACAATTGTTATAATCGAAGAATCGAAGAATCGAAGCTCCCATAATCGTAATCGAATCGAATCGTGAGGTACCCTTGTTGGAACACCCCTAATCATTAGTAGTAACTGCTACTCCTGTTTCCAACACGCCTGATAAGAATGCTCAGTGTTTCCCGGATGTGTTTTCAGCGTGTGCGTTCACTCGCGCCATGAGTAAAGATCAGCCTGAATTAGAGGTTGAGGAGTGTGTGAAGTTGAATGTGCCTGTTCCTAGCTCTTTGTTTGATCCAACGCTTGGCGAGTATTTTGATCAAGTGCTGTCGGAGGTTGATGGGGAGAGTGCCCTGAAGGGATACCCGTTGCAGGACGGGCTGTTGGTAAGAAAATGGGTGCCACATGGGCACGACTTTCTTGGTGATGCTGTGTTTCAGATTGTGGTTCCTGAGAAGTTTCGGCAGGAAGTTCTGAAAACGTCACATGATCAGTCCGGACATCTTGGGGTCCGTAAAACATACAAGAGCATACCGAGGTATTTCTTTTGGCCCCGTCTGAAACGGGATGTGTCTGTGTACATTAAGACCTGTCACACCTGTCAGATGGCAGGGAAGCCCAATCAGACTATTAGTCCGGCTCCTCTTCTCAATTCCAGCAATAGAACAGCCGTTTGATCATCTAATAGTAGATTGTGTTGGCCCATTGACTAGTTCTAAGTCAGGCAGTAAGTATTTGCAGACTGTGATGTTTTAGAGCACAAGGTTTGCTGATTATCCCTTGAGAGTCATTAAGACCAAGTCTGTGGTTAAGGCCCTTACACAAGTTATTTCCATCTTTGTTATTCCAAAGTTTATACAGAGTGATCGTGGCTCGAACTTCTCTTCCAAGATGTTTTCACAGGTGTTGCAACAACTCTGTGTCCAGCAAAGTCAATCCTCTGTGTACCACGCGGAGAGTCAAGGTGTTTTGGAGCAGTTTCACCAGACCTTGAAGGCTTTGTTGTGCAGCTATTATGTTCAACTGGGAGGTGACTGGGAGGAGGGGTTACCCTGGCTCCTGTTAGCTGCAAGAGAGGTTGTTCAGGAGCAGTGCTGGGGCTCATTACTCAAAAAAGTAATATATTACACATTACACATTACTCTCTAATATAGTAATGCCTTACATTACATGATTACTCCCTGAAGAAAGTAATTAGTTACATTACTAGTTACATTACTCGTTACATTCTGGCGTCTCATTCATGTTGCTCCAAGGTTCCTTAGCAACAAGATTTGTGTGTGCGTGCTGTCTCTGTGGGTGCTTCGTTAAGTTTGAGGTAGTGTTAGCAGCGGTGGAGAGAAGTTTCCAACACAGGCAAAGTGTGCACCTTACAGTCAAGTTACTTTCCTTACGTTCAACAAATTCAAAGTAATGTTTGTATCCCCAACTGTCAAAAGTGGCTTTACGCAGCGGGGGGTCTTCAGGCAAGTCGCATGCAGCAGCATGTTCTGCTCGTGTTGTTGATGCTGCCATTGTTATCCCATCTCCCCTTGCGGGTGGCGACTAACCAATCGCTGATGGTGAAAGATACCTCGTCCCCCCAGCCCGCTGTGTGTAATGCTTGCGACTATGCTGTTAAAATTGATTAACCTAGCAATGTATGTAGCAAACGTAAGCAATGAGCTTGGTGAACTGTAATGTGATTACTACATTCAGAACAGTAATGCCTTACACTACTTACTGAAAAAAGTAATGTGCTTACAGTAACGCGTTGCAACACTTTGAAGTCTGTGTCGACTCCGGTGCTCCTCTAATGGTTTATACAGACCATAATCCACTAGTTTTTCTTCACTCCCTGTCCTGTCCGAATAGAAGACTGATGCGCTAGTTTCTATTTTTGCAGTCCTATAGCCTAGAAATTCGTCATGTTAAAGACAAGGACAACATTGTGGCCGATGCCTTATCAAGGGCGGTTCCCGATTGAAACCTGTTCTGACCATTCACTGATTGTTCTCCCTGGTCTTTTCTGTCACTCTCTATTGACTCTCCATGCTTCTCTAGGTGCCAACAGTTACTGGGTTGTCTGGAATAGATGATGGTAAAACTCTGGAGGGAGAATCTCCCTGGATTTGGTGAGAGCTTTTTCACACACATCTGTATACACACACCTGCACACATGTCCTTACATGTACGTTGCATTGGTGTACATACTTTCCTTAATATACCTGTTAGCATGATAAATACTACTGTACTTATGGTGATTTATTGCAGTGGTGGTAATGGCTCAGGGTTCATTTTGGAGTAGTTAAATTTATTATGTTGTACTGCGGATTGATGGGAATCTGTAGCTTAATATGTCAGGTTGGCTGTCTGGTGGTGGCATCAATTTGTTGATGTTTAGGATGACCAGTAAATGGTAACTCATGAGAACTTTGCCTTTATGAGTTGGTCTCATGAAGATTCCCATGTTGTGCTTCTTGGTTGGAACTCTGCTCCTATGGGGGAGGGTGTCACGACCCTAGAGGGGTGCAGGTGTTGCTTCTCCCTCATGGGGGTGCAGAGTTCCGCCAGGGCAGCAGGTGTCTCTCTATTGATTCAGTTTCAGGCTGAGTCTAGAGAGGAAGCAGAGCTGGCTACTGATTGGCTTACACCAAGGGCCCGGTGTAGCCTAACTCTTTAAATCTGAGGAGCTGCCAGTCTTCTCCCTCTCTCTACCCTGATGCCTGCATCCCGCTTCGAACCTGCCTGATCACAGGCCAGATGCTGGCTGGGACTTCTTGGTTATTTGTATTATGCTCATTTTCCTTAGTTTGTAGATCTACAATTTTGTACATAGTCTATTCTGTATATAAATTATTCATTGTTATCCCGCAACCCCTCGTGTGTTCTCCCATTTTTGTCCAGTTTCTGAGCCAGACTGTGACACATGAAAATCGCTATTTTTATAACACTGAGAAGGCTCGACAAAACATGAAACTTTGCTCGTAGTATCACCAGGGTCTCTACACATGAACACGAGCATTAAGAACACTGTTTTTGTACACAGAGTTTACTAAAAAGAGAGTTTTTGAACAACTCACGTTAGCAGTAGCTTCTTCCTCTAGCCATCGTCATGGCAGCCTAGACGTACTCGGGGATCGACACATCTGGGTAGAGTGTATGTGGTTCAGTTGAGCTATGTGTAGAGACTCTGGTGATACTATGAGCAAAGATCCATGTTGTGTCGAGCCTTCTTAGTGTTTTAAAAATAGCGATTTTAATGCTAGCATAAAAGTGCCCTGTACACTCCCATTGAAAATGAGTTTGAGCCAAAAACGAAAATACAGTCAATCTTAAAAGTACCTCTTTTGTCGTAATTATGCTTTTACACGAAGGTTTGACTCATATGCATTCACAAAAAAAGCCTAGGTTGCATTTTGGCGAGAGTTTCACTTTAAGTATAGTACTACTTAAAGTTGTGAACCTTCACTGGCCTCACAATTCGATTTCGATTCAGCTGGCAACAATTCGAATGCAAAATGATTCTCGATGCATCTCAGTGAATAGCATCCATGATCTGTATTGCTCAACATGGCTTCTTTTTCATCATTTGAAGCTTTACATAAGGCAAGTTTGTGCTTCCAAGCCAGACAAATGAACAAGGAAAGGCAATACAGCCATGCTTATAGGCCAACAGGTGATGCTGCAGACCAGTGCTAACAAAAGGTGCTAACAAAATAAATTAAGCAAAGCACATTACATTATCATGAGCGTTATGCTGCTAGCAGCTAATGTAGCCTGGAGCCACCGGCCTCCTGAAGAAATGAGGAGTGTTGTTACAGGGGTCAGGTAATTTCACCTTTGTCTAACTTTTTCTTTTTCAAACTTTCAGCCCCAACCAACACAGACTCAAGTGACATAATGAAGCTTCCTCTGGAACCACATAAGGCTTTTCACAGTACCCGCAACTTTTTTCACATATACAGCCTGGTAGCACTCTCAGGAGCCGGGGAGAAGAGAAAAATAATTAAATGTCTAAAGGAGAAATATTTGTTGCTCCAATACCATTTGGACGTTTTCCTTAGTTTACTGTTGTTTTTGTCTTTCCTGCTGTGCTTTATATTTTCCCCCTATTATTCTTTCTTTATTGTCTGATACAAGATCATATAATGTTGGTGTCATCTCTCATGTGTTTTATTTATTTTATGCTCTCCTTTCAACCCATTTCACATCTTATTTCACATTTGTTTATTTTCCTCTTCCCTGTTTGTCTTCCTAATGTGTTTCAATCCATGCCATTTCCTCTTGATTACTCCATCCTTTAACAGTTGATCTGAAATCATCAAAGTCACCCAACAACAAAATTGTTCTTTTTTCTCAGGGACTTTTTCTACTTTAGATTGCATAGTCTACCACTATAACATGTAAGAGGCTTCCTACAGGATGAGCCAACTTTTGTACGTCAGTGGTTTTACTTCAGTAAAGGATAAATATTGACACACTAGTGGGGCTGTTGTGGGGGTTTTCATACTCACAGTAGACATAAAGCAGTGGTCCAGGTTTTCATCAGAAAAAAGAACTCCATCTTTAATGAAGACAGCGCTCGCTCTCAGGATGAAGGAGAAGAACAGGTTGATGTGGATGTAGTTTCTGGTACAGTGAAACTTCCTGTGTAGCAGAGAAAAGCTTGGCCAGTGATGTTATGCTTTTAAAGGAGGTATCGCTCTGCATCACATTGGAGGTAATTGTAAAAGTCCTTTTTTTCAAGCATAAATGTCTTGCAAGCTGGCAAATCATGTTTAGTTTAGATGAGTTGGTTTGGGTCTAGCTAGTTAATTTAGTCCAATTTAGTTATAGTTCAGTCTTTGGTTTAGCACTTTGATTTCTAATTTAGTTTAGTTTATATTTTCGTTATTGTTAAATCATTATTAGCGATATAGTTTAGCTTAGTTATGTTTAGTTTAGTTTAGTTTAGTTAGCTAAACCTTTTGGGTAAAACCAACAAGTCCTCCTTAAAAAGACATATGTTATTTGTCCATAGTTCAAGTTCAAGTAAGGTGGTTGATAGTGACAGTAAAAAGTTTTTAAGGACAAAAGCATGCTGCCTGTCGCCACTACAGCGCCAGTCGCCATATCCTCCAGAACAACACATACAAGTGTTGTTTTGATTTACCTGTACGCTCCACAATAAGGACAAACAATGCTAGATTGAAGAGATAATTCTGTTGAATCATGTGACACACATGATTCAACAGATTTATCTCTTCAATCTTGTTTTTTTTATGGTAAAGGTTTGGTTGGCACGAAACAACTTTTTTAGTAATTATGTTAAGTTCAGTTAACAAGACAAATGTGGCATGTGGTTGGAAAGAGGAAGTAAACATCTTACATGTAGAGTCTAAAATTTTGTTGACCTGACCCTGACCTCCACCTCCATGTCCAAATTCACCCCAATTCAACAACATTGCCAGACTTCCCCCTATGCGCCAATCATAATCAATACAACCACCAGCTCTCACTTCAATTTAAGCATACATTGTTTTGGGACACCATAATGAAACAACTGATGAACTTGAGTGGACGATCTCAGAAACAATGATACCTGAACACAGTGAAGACAAAAATAGCCGATATAAGAGAGATGAGGGAGGTAGAATAGCCAGCCGTGTACACTTGTTTGACGTTGGAGAAGTATGTCGTCTGAAATGGAAAAGAAAACAAACAGGCAAAATACAAGAGGAAGAATAAATAAATAAAACGATGTTAGCTTTTATGTATGAACTATTAACTGAATCATTTACCTCTGGTTCTGTCACCTCATCCTCGGTGAACTCGCAGGCCTCTTCATAGGAGGGGTAGAGCTCAGACCATCCGTCCTCAGTGCAGTTCCTGTAGATATAACCTGAGAAACACATGAATGTCTCAGTGTGAACAGCAGGAGAGATGCCAAAGGGACACAAGGGACCAGGCGAATCTGAGAAGTCTAGAGGAGGATGTGAGCACAAAAACACAACTTGGAGGAATACACAGAGACAAATTTTGAACCCAAAACAGTTGAAAATGAGAGACATAGCACCTATCATTCACACAAGAGAAGTATGGTAGCGTATGATTAAATAAGTAGCTGACACTCAGGTATTCAAATTTGGTGTGAAACAATGTACGGTATTGACAATAACGATGATAGTTAAAAATGTAATATTGATTTTAATACATAATACTGATACAAAAATGATTGTGCCGTGTAAATAATCCAGAGCATCTTAAATCATTAGCGTTTCTTTCTGTTTTTGTGTAGAACTATGTGACAGTAATGCACTTAAACACTTTAGGTTAGGTTTAGTTTCAGTTTCCTCCTGAGGTTTTATCCATATGAACTGTTATTTGTTTGTTTGAAAAAAGTCAGTTTTTCCTGCCGAGGGCAAGTCCCAACAAACTTTCCGCTTCGAGGTCTGGACTACTCTGAGAAACTGAACATTGTATCTGGAACTTTAAATGCAAAGTGTCAATGTTTTGAGCACCACATATAAAATTCTACTCATTCACTCACACTGGGCTGGTAGCAGACATTATCAAAGGCAGATACAACACATGGCCAAAAGTATGTGGACAGACTCTTTGGTTCGGAGGCGGTTTTCCTGGTTTGAACTGGCTCCCTTTGATCCAATCAGTACAAAGTCAAAAGATTTAGAAAATAATGCCCATCCTAGTTCGTTTTCAGTTTGTGGCAGCATCTTTCCAAAAAGAAGAACTGAAAAATGACAGGGCCATTAAATACAGACAGGCAAGTTCAAAAGAGTAGCAAGACAGACTTCAACAGAAAAACTGTTCCAGACTTAAACTGGTGATTGTTGCAGATTGTTGATCTGAAGTGCAGGTTACACAACAGGCACAAAATCTAGAAAATGTATGCCTCGGATGGATCATTCGAGGGCTTTAAAAGTAATGAGGAAATCATGAAAACTGACTTAAAAAATCAACTGGAAGCCAAATGCTTGGTGTCTGAACGGGAGCAAATCTCTGCAGCAGGTGAAACGCTCAACAGTCTATTAGTTTTACTGAGACTCTAATGAATGATAAGAATAACAACACTCTCTTCTATTACACATCACCTCTCTCTACAGCTATAAACACATGTATACAGCAGAGACACTCTCAGCAGTGACATAACACCACAGCTCTTCATTAGGATTGAATGGGCCACACTAAAGCTCCATCTGTCTGTTGATGTACTGACAATTAATATACACAACAACAGTTCTGCAGTCTGGGTGTTCAACACACAGAGGTGAGGTCTGGGAGCTGGTGAGGATTCAGTGTTGACATGTTGAAGTTTAAAAATAAATACATTTCATTTTTCAGGCTTTTTTTTATTTAGTTGTGATTGAAAAAACAACTAAAGGGTTGATTATTGCCATCATCTGGTTGAAAGATTTAAGGTTAAATTATCTTTTAAGCATTCAATTTAACCTTAATTCTAAGAGTCAGATCAACTGAAATGTTTTTATTTTTCTTCTTCTTCTGCTTATGTGTGAAAGTTCCTGTACAGTAATCACAGTTTGATTGAGCGTCATTAATGTTACCTGTCGACTAAGGGGTAATTCTAATAATGACCTTAAGTCTGTTTTTTGCACTACAGAGCCTCAATCAAATCACTATTATGATCTAATACAGTCCAACAACAGAAACAAAAAATAAATATTCTGTATTTGTGAATGTGTTGAATGTCTTATTAATAATGCTCATGGGTAGGGCTGACTGATATAGCCCTAAAGTAATATCACAATATTTGTCGGCTATATTGTGATACTCTCATGTCCACTCTGTCCTCAAAAGCACTTCTTAAGTGTGAGGAAAAATCAATCATTACAACATTTATGTCCAAAACATTGATATCGATATTGCAACGATATTGTTGGGATGATCATTGTACTTTAACTGATATTAATACTTTTTGATAAATAATTATCAGTAATGTGGATATAATGACTAAGAGGGTTAAGACAAGTGTTAGAACAAGTAGAACAGTCTGGTATGAGAAAATTATACACATTTAGAAATGCAGCATTTAAGACCCTAATACCGTCTTGATAAGAAGAAAATATTGATATATCGCCCAGCCCTACTTAGGGCTCTTTTGCTTTGTTTTGTTTGAATTGATTTTACAAAAAAGCTACTGTTTTTGATGATTTTATGTTCCCAAAAGTGTTCTGCTAAATAAAGATAAACAAGATCAGATTCAAGGAAGGTTGACTGTTAATTATTTGGTCTTTTGGAACATTTTGAGAAGCTCCTTCGTCATTGTTGGGACGAACAGAATTAAAAAAGGGAATGCTGAGAAACTGAGAAAATATAGACATCTCTATGAATGTGTATGTAGTCTGTCACTCTACGAGTCCAGTCTGAACTCTGGGGCAGCATGTCCTACATGCTCACACTTGAGTCCCAAAATTACACTGTTCTTTTTCAAAATCCACATAGTTCTTGCCTTAGTGCTGCTGCTTCTGAGCTTGAAAATGAACAACCTTGGCTCTACGTCTTTGGGATGTTCTGATTCAGACTCGTGCATGTACAAATGATTTTCACTCTGGCTTCAAGAGCCCGTAGTACAGTTTGACTTCCATCATTTTAATTGCTAATGGGCCACTTCCTACAGTGGCCCTTAGAGCTGTTCTTGGTTGTTTTCTTACTTTGCAGCATTGGTGAGGATGTCTCCTAATCTGCTTGGGTTTTGTTTAGCTCTCAGGGACACTGAACAATCTCTCAGATGGTAAATGCCACTGTTAGCCAAACTAAGTTGTTGGGATCAATACTCCACACAAATATCTTTTATTGACATCAGTAAATCCTCTGTATGGACACGTTGGCAGTCTGACTCTGTTATGAGCCACTAAACAAGTGTATAAATTGAATTTAATGCATTTTATGGTGTCAAATTGGAAGAGAATGGTGCCCTTGGAAAGTTTTTTATTTAGCTGCAACTCTGAAACCAAGATATGCTGTCTGTCCATCATTCCCTCACACAACCTAACTCAATGTTACTACTTACATTTAATTAAAATACAAATTAGATGATAATAGAATTGTAATCCGTTAAATTTCAGGCATCATTTTTACTTTGTTCACGTTCCTCGAAGGTAGCACTGACAGTAGTCCCCTCGGCTGTAGGCTGATGAATACAAATGAGGCATACTCTCCCACCATGGCCTTAAGTTAAATAAGGAGTTCACTCTTCACACTCTCCCTTATGAAGGTCATGACGCACTCAGGGTCATCTGTTTTGCAGTGTAAATACATGTTTTTAAGAGGGAGGATGAAGAATCTGAAGTTAACCAACAGATTTCATGATGTGAATAAGCCGATCCGGCTCCTCGGCATAGCCGAGGACAGTGTGGGGGTTTGAGTTGTGGGTGGTTTTACTGATATCCAGCTGCATTAGCCTCAGTGTAACATGCTGTGGAGAGCCTGCAGGCCTGAATGGTTCGATGTGAATGGTGGTTGAAGGCTGAGGCTCTGGGGAGGCCAGTGGTGCTCACACCGCTATGCTTAACAAGCAGCGCCAATTCCTTCCTCATGCTCTTGGCTCTTCAGTGAACTCTTTGATTTTCCAATTCATTATTTTCTCTCCATGCAGCCTCGCGTTGGATAGGCTCGATCTCTCCGCTCAGTAACAGCGCTTGGCTTAACAGGCGTCTATGGAGGAGGAACTCCAGTGGGGTCCAGAACCCACTAACACTAAGTTATGAGGTCGTCAACAGCAACCTCCGCCTCCTGATCCATATACGCTTAACTTTCACTGAGGAGCTGGTGTGTTTTTTTCTTCTTCGCTGCTTTTACTCTCACTGCTGTTGGAGTGAATCTTTTGTACCCAGCATCCCACATACTGTACACGCTCTCTGCTGCTGCTGACACTTCTGTTAAAAGTAATTCAGCAACACTGACTGGAGGAGGCTTGACTTCACCCACAGTGATCCAACACAAGGTAAATGTTCAGTCTGTACATGCTAGCGTTTGACCGATACTGGCTGGAACATTCAACCCTATTTCCTTGGAACTAAGGTTATATCCTACAATATTGTTTCCCAATTATGTTGAAAGGACAAACATAATCCTTTACTGTTTTGTCTTTTTGATTGAATGAAGCTTGTTCACATTCATATTACATTTATTTACTTCATTAGAGCTAGGGATGCACCGATCCGGTATTAAGATCGGATATCGGCTCCGATATTGACAAAATGTCTGGATCGGGGATCGGTAAAATGAAACAGATCCACCCCTATCCAATAATTTCTTTTTTGCCGTCGCAGCACATCCTACGTCATTCGTCAGCGTCAGTGTGTCGCATGCTGGAAGAGCACAAGTTGTTGTTTGACCAACTCTTTATTAGTTTATTCTCAGGTTCAGCTGCTATGTTTTATTTTGTATTCCTGTTTGCAGGACGTTACACGTACTCATGTCACATTTCTCCGCTGATTAGCTAGTAGCCCCGCCATCAGCTGTTAGCCTCACCGGTCAGCTGCTAGCCTAGCAATGCTAACTTTCAAACCGACGTACTCAATACTATGTGGGCTGTCCATTGTTGCTCCGTTGGTCCTCCCTCTACCACAACCTCAGGGTTATTCACCGCCGGGCTGCTTTGTCTCCTCCTCTGCTGCTGCGGTCTCCCCGGCTCGCAGCGATGCTGGATGGTCGGCCCCGCTGTGTGCACGGAGCCTCCAGACGCTAGTTTGTTTACAGACGGTGCTACTGACTTCGGTGCTAGTGTTCCCTCCGTGCTGACTGACAGGCGCTCCATTCATTCTTTGATTTGTTTGTTCCACTTTGTTGCGTGTGTCCTTGGGTACCCTGACAGGCGCTATATAAATTAAATGTATTATTATTATTATTATTATTATTATTATTATTATTATTAATGTTACACATGTTTACAATGTTGGTAACTGTTTGATTATTTTGTCTTAGTTAGGAAAGTCTGGTGCCTTTAGTCCCTTTCACATGGTGGAAGGTATACAGTTCATGATTAATTCAACAATGGTATCGGATCGGTATCGGGTATCGGCCGATACGCTCAGTCCAGGTATCGGTATCGGATTGGATCAGAAAAAACTGGATCGGTGCATCTCTAATTAGAGCAGCATGGAGGTGTTGGGTCAAGGTGGTTGGTGGGTGTACAATCGTCTATGACTATGACACCAGAGACCAGGATTTGCTTTTAGACTCCTATATGTGGTCTGTTTAAGGAAAAAACAGCACTTTGAGCAAAGTGGGGAAAAAATAGTGGTTTCAGTTAAATGTTTCTCAAGTTATTGTTGACATTTTCTGCATTAAATAAACCTGACCGTGATGATTAAGTAATCTGTTTTGTTGCCAAGTAAGATTACAAATTGTAATATGACAATGACAAGTGCATCAAAATAAACTTTGTTTTGGTAAAGTTAATCTTCACACACTTACAGATTTGGTTGCTCATAATAATAATGTTGTTGAGATAAGCATAAACATAACCATACAAAGTTTAATAAAGCAGTAATCACTGCAACACATAACACTAACAAACATACTTGTAGGTATCCCTTAAGTTTGGCTGTAACAAATTAGTAATCATTGTCAGAAGTCAACTTTTCTTTTACATCAATAATTAGCAAAAAATCTGTTGTTCATGTATTCCTTTAATTCCTTTTCAGTTCATGTGTTCCTTTTTATTGTAATGATCTTGACTTTTGGTGTGGGGTTCTGGTTGTCTTAGAGTTTTGTACTTATGTATTTTCAGAGGTGTGCTGCAGAGGCTGGGCCACCAGGACATAGCGGTCCCCTTGGTCAGTGGTGGGAAAGGGGCCTAGGATGTCCACACCCACACGCTCCATTGGCGGGCTCAAGCCCATCCAAAACTTGCCTTAGCCCATCTTAACGTTTAGTCCACAAATCGTATATCGTGGGCTCCAGATTGTGACCTAGTGAATCTGGGAGTTAGAATGACAGCTGGCAGGCCAATGTGTGTGAGAGGCACAGGGACTGGCACTGTAAGTGGCTACTGTGTGGAGGGGAAGGGTCCAAAAGTTGTTCCGAGCACAGAAGAAGAAGGTTTTACTTTCAGCGAACAATGGCGAAACAAACTCCGTCATTCTACCAGATACGTGTCCGCTGCTCCAGCAGTCCAGAGCAGATACGCAGTAGGGGTGGTTAATCAGCCCAATTTCCCAATTCGATTCGATTCCGATTATTGAAGTCTCAATTCCATTACAAATCGATTTTCGATTATTAACGATTATCGATTCGATTTTCATCAGTCAGCTGCTGAATTATCTTACTTCTCTTTTGAGTAACACCTCACTGCACCTTCAATATTGTATAGTGTAACTGTAATATCCAAATTATTATTTTTTACTTTGTTTAAATGTAGTCTTTCACTGTAGAAAGTTGCCAAGCTCAGCAGCCAGACTCATGCTAGAAGCATTGTTGGTGACGAGAACCAGGTCTTGTTTCTCTCTATGGCTATCACCCATAGCTTTCGCCTGAAGTACGTAGGACATTAGCTTCCATTAACTGCTGACATAATGAGCTGTAACGGTCACATGTGAGACTGTAGCTCTGGATGTCCAGGCATTGTAGGTTATTGCCACCCTGTGAGCAGAGTTGAGGGACTCTTGCACGGAAAGCTTTGTCTCCTTGTAAAGATTTGGAATCAATTAAGGGCTGTACGGTCCCTGTAAGACCGGAGCAGGAGCTTGGTTCGCATTGCCGGCAGTAAGTCAGACCTGTTCCCAGTGCATGTTGGACTCCAGCAGGGTCACCGGTTCTGTTCATTATTTTTATGGACAGAATTTCTAGGCGCAGCCACGGGCCGGAGGGGGTCTGGTTCGGGAGCCACTGGATTTCATCTCTGCTTTTCGCGGATGATGTGGTCTTGTTGGCTCCTTCGAGCCAGGACCTCCAGCATGTCCTGGGGCGGTTTGCAGCCAAGTGTGAAGCGGCTGGGATGAGAATCAGCACCTCCAAGTCCGAGGCCATGGTTCTCGACCGGAAAAAGGTGGCTTGCTACCTCCAGGTTGGGTAGAGTTCTTGCGTCAAGTGTAGGAGTTTAAGTATCTTGGGGTCTTGTTCACGAGTGAGGGAAGGATGGAACGTGAGATTGACAGGCGGATCGGTGCAGCGGCCGCAGTAATGCGGTCGTTGTATCGGTCTGTCGTGGTGAAGAGAGAGCTGAGTCGAAAGGCGAAGCTCTCGATTTACCGGTCAATCTACGTTCCTACCCTCACCTATGGTCATGAACTTTGGGTCATGACTGAAACGATAAGATCCCGGATACAAGCGGCTGAAATGAGTTTTCTCCGCAGGGTGGCGGGGCGCTCCCTTAGAGATAGGGTGTGGAGCTCTGTCACCCGGGAGGAGCTCGGAGTAGAGCCGCTGCTCCTCCACATCGAGAGGAGCCAGCTGAGGTGGCTCGGGCATCTGTTTCGGATGCCCCCGGGACGCCTCGCTCGGGAGGTGTTCCTGGCATGTCCCGCCGGAAGGTGACCCCGAGGAAGACCCAGGACACGCTGGAGTGACTATGTCACTCAGCTGGCCTGGGAACGCCTTGGGGTCCTGCCGGAAGAGCTGGTGGAAGTGTCCGGGGAGAGGGA
Organism: Diplodus puntazzo; assembly: GCA_963678695.2. Lineage (NCBI taxonomy): Eukaryota > Metazoa > Chordata > Actinopteri > Spariformes > Sparidae > Diplodus > Diplodus puntazzo. Next base: position 30,929,949 of record OZ023163.1, read on the forward strand.
AGTCTGGGTGTCCCAGCTCAGGCAGCTGCCCCCGCGACCCGGCCCCGGATAAGCGGACGAAAATGGATGAATGGATGGAACTTGTACATAGATCATGGTTGGATAATCAAAGATTCTTGTTATATATGCTTTTATGAAACATTTGTCAGCTGCTTCCTGGGGGCTGAGCCCCCCCAAAGATCAGATCCTAGAATCGCCCCTGGTTCCAAGTCTTGGAGACACTCCAGCCAATAGAGCCGAGCTCGCAACCAGCATAATGTCTTTGTAGCCCTAATGTGGCCTGCCCCCACCAAAACATGGACCAGCTGGAGGACCTTGGGGCGTAGATGGTGTGGCACTAGGAGCTGCAACATGTCTCGGTAGCCCCTCAGGGACTGCCAGTGGCGATGGAGCAGGCCGTTATGGTTGGTAAGGCTGGACCACTGTGTGTAGAGAGCTTTAGTTTCAGGATCCAGTGCTGAAACTGTCATCCATGCTTGTCGTTGGCCTGCTCCCACCCAATCCTGTACCCGTGAGAGGACGACATCTTGCCGCTGATCAGATTGGAGGTGCTGGGCATCGATGGTTTCCCAGTCTTCGTTGGGGGTCAGGGCCGACAGGGGGGCCCGGGGGCCATTGGTGGTTCACTGGTGACCAGTGTTGGGAGTAACGCACTACAAAGTAGCGGTAACGAGCATGTAGCGAAATATTTTTTTATATCAATATCAAGAAACGCAATTACAATTACTGAAATTTAAATGAGATTATTACTCGTGTTACTCTCTTTTGTGAAAAATGAACGCTTGCAGACAAGAAGACAATGTTACACCATTCCTGTTCGGCTCCCGGACCGTGGTCGGGAAGCACAGGGGAGATGATTTCCTCCAGGGCCGAAGTTTGCTTTTACCTTCGGATGGGGTGAACCCCTTCACGTGTTAAGCTGGTCGGGAAATAATACCAGGGAGCTTTGCTGCATCTGGAGGAGCCGTCGCCTTTATTCACAGCCAAACTGCAGACTATACTGTACATTTACTGCTCGATCTACTACTTCTACCTGCTTCGCTTTCCTTCCTCTCCCATTCATTTACCTGCTGCACGTGCGCACGCTCCCTCACTCTTGCTCGCCCACTCACACCTCACACACTCACACCTCACGCACCGCCCTATTCCTGAAAGGGGCTACGCCACAGAACAACAGACAGGACTACCTTAGCTGCTTCTGATCTAACGTCACAGTGACGCAGTGATACACCAATTGAATCAATCAATTAGCATTAAACCACATCATGGCCGACAGTGTGGACATGAGCTTTCTCTCCTGGAAGTATGGACATTACTTTTCACTCGTCAAAATTAAAGACAAAAACGTAGTGCTGAGTTGTCAATCATGTGCAGGTGTAAAGACCCTATCCACATCAAAGAGTAGCTGTGAGTAACTGATACAGTTGTTATAAGTACTGCTTGATTTGAAAGCCTGTTGCCCAGTTGATTACTATAAATAGGTCTAAAAATGATGTTTATTGTGTTTGACTGTTCAGTATTGTTCATATTTACTTTTAAAAAGCAGACATAAAAGTAACTTAAAAGTTATTTTCCCTAGTAACTAATTACTTTTGATATGCAGTAATTGGTAAAGTAATTCAATTACTTTTAAAAGAAGTAACTAGTAACTGTAACTAATTACTAATTTTCAGTAACTTGCCCAACACTGCTGGTGACCTATCGCAGTGTGCAGGGCCGTTACTGCTGGTGCTTCCTCTGCGCGTTGGCAGTGCCGACAGTCTATGTCCATGCAGAGCCGCCGGGACAGTGCATCACCATTGGTGTGGAAGTGACCTGCCCAATGGCGGACCTCAAAGTCGTAGTCCTGCAGAGTCTCTAGCCAGCATGCCAGCTGCCCTGCTGGCTCCTTAAAGTAGAAGAGCCAGGTGAGGGAAGCATGATCAGTGAGCAGGAGGAATCTTTCCCCAAAGAGGTAGGGGCGGAAGTGATTGAGGCCCAGAATGATAGCCAGCAACTCCCGACGGGTGATGCAGTTGTTCCTTTCTGGACAGCTGAGTGAGCGGCTGAAGTAAGCAATGACCTGCTCACCATGTTCCCTCTCCTGTGACAGCACTGCTCCAAGCCCCACATTGCTGGCATCAGTGTCCACAATAGAGTCTGGTACCCAGTATAGGGGCTGCAATGCTGACCTGAGTTGGACAAAGGAGTCAGCACAGTCCTCACCCTACTGGAAGGCCTGGCCTTTCTGAGTCAACCGGTGTAGAGGGCTAGTGGTGGTGGCAAATTTCCTGATGAACCACCTCTAGTAAGAAGACAGGCCCAAGAAGCTCCGCAGCTCTCCACTGTTGCGGGGAACTAGCCAGTCTCGGAACTGCAGTCACTTTCGCTGGGTCTGTGGACACTCCTGCTGCGCTGACAATGCGGCCCAAGAAAGATGTCTCTCGTCGGCACAGGTGACATTTCTTGGGATGAAGGCAAAGTCCAGCTTGTCGGATGGCGCAGAATAAGTCCCTCAGGTTTGCCAGGGCACCCTCAAAGTCCGCAGTGTGTTACAGTAGATCGTTTAGAGTCCATGTGTTCGACCTAGTCTACCAAGTCGCATTTGTGTTGTGGTCGAGGGGGAAAAGTTTGTTGTGGATGGCAGTTCCTCTGTTGTGCCACCCTGCTCTAGTTTGACAGCAGCTGAGGTGTTTGGCTCTGTGGGGTAGGGGCCGGGCAGTGGCGCGCAATGTGGCCTATTTCCCCAAATCTGTAACAGCCTTCCGGGCTGCCTTCTGGTTCCACGCCGTGGTCGCTGTGGGGCTGTGGGTCACTTTCCCCATAATCAGTCCATCTCACCCAGTGTCTCATGGAGGAGTTATGATCCCGTGTGTCGATTACATGTTCAACTGGCTCACCTTCTGCTATGGCATCTGTCAGGGTCCTTGGAGTGTACAGGCGAAGATGTTCTCGCAGTCACTCCGTGAAGGCTTGGAGTTGTTCAAATTAGAGATGCAGTTTTCGATCCAGTTTTTTCCGATCCAATCCGATACCGATACCTGGACTGAGCGTATCGGCCGATACCCGATACCGATCCGATACCATTGTTGAATTAATAATGAACTGTATACCTTCCACCATGTGAAAGGGACTAAAGGCACCAGACTTTCCTAACTAAGACAAAATAATCAAACAGTTACCAACATTGTAAACATGTGTAACATTAATAATAATAATAATAATAATAATAACAATAATAATAATAATAATAATACACTTAATTTATATAGCGCCTGTCAGGGTACCCAAGGACACATGTAACAAAGTGGAACAAACAAATCAAAGAATGAATGGAGCGCCTGTCAGTCAGCACAGAGGGAACACTAGCACCGAAGTCAGTAGCACCGTCTGTAAACAAACTAGCGTCTGGAGGCTCCGTGCACACAGTGGGGCGACCATCCAGCATCGCTGCGAGCCGGGGAGACCGCAGCAGCAGAGGAGGAGACAAAGCAGCCCGGCGGTGAATAACCCTGAGGTTGTGGTGGAGGGAGGACCAACGGAGCAACGATGGACAGCCCACATAGTATTGAGTACGTCGGTTTGAAAGTTAGCGTTGCTAGGCTAACAGCTGACCGGTGAGGCTAACAGCTGATGGCGGGGCTACTAGCTAATCAGCGGAGAAATGTGACGTGAGTACGTGTAACGTCCTGCAAACAGGAATACAAAATAAAACATAGCAGCTGAACCTGAGAATAAACTAATAAAGAGTTGGTCAAACAACAACTTGCGCTCTTCCAGCATGCGACACACTGACACTGACGAATGACGTAGGATGTGCTGCGACGGCAAAAAAAATAATTGGATCGGCTGGTGGATCTGTTTCATTTTACCGATCCCCGATCCAGCCGTTTTGTCAATATCGGAGCCGATATCCGATCTTAATATCGGATCGGTGCATCCCTAGTTCAAATCCTGCACGTTCGTTCCATTGTCTACCATTGGGTGACGCATTCACGTCCACCACTTTTGAATTCCAGATGCATGATTCAGCAAAACCAGAATCATAATTTCAGAATTTGTGTTAGTGTGTGACTTCTCCAAGTCACGTCCGGACAGAATTGTAGTCTTTAGAATGTGACTTCCCAAAGTCATATTCGACCATTTTTGTTGTCCTTCCACAGAACACTTTGTGACGTCACCTTCTAAGAGATTGTGCCCGCCATTTTGGATCTCTGCCATCTTGTGTCTTTGACTACAGCCGCCATTTTGGCTCTCTTTCTTTGTTCCTCTGAGACAGACACACACACACACACACACACACCACACACCACACACACGCACACACACACACTCTACAGCTTGTTTGTTATTTATGCTTGAATTTGTTTGTTGTTTAGCTGCTTTAGTCGAGTGATGGATTTTGTTCATTGAAAGTATTATTGATTTGATCAATGTGCTTATATTAAAAAATTCTATTATATTGTATAGCAGTTTTCTGTGATTAGTTTTTGCATATGTTTGTGATATTTTCTGGTTGTGATGGTCAGTGCTCGAAATTATTTCCTTCACTGTTCCTTTAAGTGTAAATATTTTACAAATATTTACATTTAAAGTGAACCCTTCTTTTGAGACTATTTTGGTCTGGTTATTGGTTCCTGTTTCCAGGGTGGTGCCCCGTTTTAATGATTTAGTAATAATTTGTATTTTTATTGATTTGATTTGAATAACTATTATCAAAAATTATTAATTTCTAATAACCACACCTGCCCTACCATCGATTCCCAACAAATGTCTCTATCCAATCAGTAGATGTTGAGATATTTCAGTCTAGATCAAAGCAGTGGATGAACTGACTGACTGATCTTAAACACAATAAATAACTGAGACAAGACAAAATTCTTTAATAGAATAGAATCATTGATTCCTTTTGAAAAACATGCTTTTCAGTTATCAGGGCCTCACTCCTTAAATTGTTTACATCCCTCATTAATCTCAGACTGACCTCATTACTCATTAAAAAAGTGTATTTTAGTCTTTCAATAAATATATTTTAGATCTCCTGTTTTGCCCTGCATGTGATCAGACTATTTATAATTTCACGCCTGAATAAAGGTTTTACTGCCTTCCACTCCTCTATATTTCCCCTGTTCGGTCTGTTTGTGACAACATATAAAGCATATTTTTCTATCATCATTATTCTCCCAAACGTCCAAAACACATTTTTGTAACATCTCAGTTGCATCTGTATCTGTCTGTCAGCTATTTGATGAGAGATTCTGTGAATATTTATTTTTCTCTAGACCAGCCAGCTGGATGAGACAAGGCTCTGGGGAAGGTGGAGGACGGTAAACAGTCAGGAGAGCAGCGCTCATTGCAGCCATGTTCAGACGCAGGGGATGAAAAACGCCCAGTCTCCGTAAACCATTCGGTGAAAGCATAACACCGTTCCTGAGAGATATCAAAGTATAACTTGGTAACTATACCCATTGTAAACTGAGAGATGGATGCACTGAGCTCACGCTAATTACATTTGTAGAAGTTCCAGCTGCCAGTTTTTCGGCTTCTGAAAAATCAGTCTCCCCTCACAAAGCCTGTTCTACTTGCCAAAGTCAACATGGCCTTAAGATAGAGTACTACAGGAACTACAGAACAGAACAAGCAGGAGGATGAAAAGATGATCAGTATGATTGTTGGCAGGGTTATTTATCATTTCTCCACACTGCTTCAAACTGCGCTGATACAATGATTTTACCTGAGAAATAAAATCAGGAAGTGCAAATGTATTAAACAAAAAAGCACAACATAGAAAAGTATATGATAACAACCTAATCAACGCCCACTAATTTGAGGATTTATGATGCACAACTTGGTATAACAAACTTAAAAAATAAATAAATAAATAAATAAATAAATACATACATACATACATACATACATACATACATATATATACATACATATATACATACATATATATATATATATATATATATATATATATATATATATATATATATATATATATGTATATATATATATATATGTATATACAATAAATGAAGACTAATGGAGCTGAAGCAGCCAAAGGTGAGTTGAAGTGATTTACCTTGGTTATTAGCAAACAGCAGGGAGACATTAGCGCACGACACGCTGACCACCTGTCCCACCTCAGCACGATACCAGCAATGGATGTCGTCCCACACTGTCAGACAACCTGAGACAATAAATGGACATTCATCATCATGTTTATCACCTCACAGGTTAGTGATGAGTTTGACTGAGCAGCTGACAGTGAAGGAAAACACCTGAGAATAAACAGTATTACAGTCTGTATGGTCACATTTTGGAGAACGGATGAGCAAATGACTCACTACAATATATATCAATTTACCATCTATGTCTACAATTGATCCAAGATAACGGGAGGTAATGTAATTGTTTAATGCATTCAAGTGTCAGTCAGTCAAGTCAAGTTTTAAACCTACATTTTCATTTAAAACAGGGAAGGTCAATGAGAGCAGCTGTCTTTTGCACTGACACCCTGGTGACTCAGACATTTAGGGTGTTTTCACACTTCATCCCTTTTAGCCCTCAAAATGAACTCAGCGAGATAAGTCTGCATTTTCTGTGCCTATTAAAACACTCAAGAAGAACAAAAGAAGACCTTGGTACTCAGACTTCCTTGCAAGGCTGTCTGAGTACGGTTCACTTCAAGTCCACATTGCGGTTCGATTAACCTGTGCATCATGAACACAAAGCACTCCAGGTTTGCCTCGCCATTTACCATATAGTGTTTTAGCCCTAGAGGCTTGCCATAGAGAACACTGGAGTGCTCGATAACCAGCACGAAACCATCATCGCTGAGGCTTGTGGACACGGAGTAGTTTGGTCTCAGGAAGAAACGACTGACCCTCTACATTCTTTAGTACCTTGGAAGCTTAGATACTTGTGGGAAAAAAGACTCCAGCCATTTCAGGTCAAAGCTAATTGAAGCTTGCGTGATGTTTATATAATTCAAAGACTATTAAACTTGTTTCAAATATTTTTACTGATTTTCCACAAAAAAACAAAAAACAGAGTTCCAATACAGAACAGCACACAGTTCAATATCCAAGACATGACCCCCTCGAAAAGAGAAAAAACATACAAAACCCCGCAAAAAGATGCCTTGAACACCCCACTTCACCCTCACCACCCCCCTCAGCCAATCCCACCCCCGAGCGCTAAGACCAGTTCAGAAGGTCAGGAGGCCCGCTCCTTTTCCAGGAAGGAAAGCAGTGGTCGCCAGATCTTTTCAAATTGTTCAGTTCTGTTCTTTATAGAGTATCTGATCTTTTCCAGATGAAGGGTGTCTGTTAGCTCCATCAGCCATCTTTTCAGTGTAGGCACCTCTTTCCCTTTCCAACATATCAGAATCATTTTCTTAGCTGTTATCAGACCATATGACAATAAAAGTTGCTGTGTCACTCTTAAGGATCTCGACACGTCTGAAATACCTAAGATTATCAGGACTGGTTCAGGTCGCATCTGTACTTTAAATATTTTTGAGAATAAACTAAAAATGTCAACCCAGAAGTCATGCAATCTGATACACATGGCAAAACTGTGCAGCAGATCCGCTTCTGTAGACTCACATTTATCACATAGTGGCGAAATATCAGGAAAAATGCTGTGCAACTTCACTTTTGAATAATGGATTCTATGTAGGACTTTGAATTGGATTAAGCGATGTCTAGAATTTAGAGAGCAGGCACAGACATGCTCTAAAATGGAGTCCCAGGTGTTATTAGTAATTTGTAGTCCCACTTTCCTCTCCCATTCAGATTTAATCTTAGTCATACTAGGGCGAAAAAGACCTTGCAGTCTGTCATACAGGATAGATATTGCATGATCTGAACCTGTGCACAATTTCAGACACCCATCCAATTTATCAGGAGATGCATTTTCAAAACCAGGCAGATGCGCCCTGACATAGTCCCTGATTTGAAAATATCTAAAACGGTGAGCCCAGGGCAGGTCATACTTTTCTCTTCGCTTTCAAAAGATGCAAAAGTCCCCTCAACATAGTGTCACCAATATTAACTATCCCTAACTCTTTCCAGGCATTGAAAAGACCGTCCATGTTTGAGGGAGCGAATGATGGGTTAGATGCAATAGGTAGTAAAAAGGAGACTTTCCTGAGGTTAAAGTGCTTTCCCATTTGTTTCCAGATCCTTATTATATTGTGTATTACTGGGTTGTGTCTGTAACAACTTTTATCAACGGCCACAGGGGAAAGTAAAACTGCACCAATTGAGTAGGGCAGACAGTCCTCCCTCTCCATCTCCAACCACCTTTACCAGATTATTGAGTCTACATTTTTGAAAAAGGTTTTAGTGATAAATATTTGTATGTTCTGCAGGAGATAGAGAAGTTGGGGAAGGAAAACCATCTTGACAGCATTCACTCGGCCTAATAGGGAAATTGGTAGTGTTTTCCAAAATTCTATACGATTTTAAGTTTGTCAATTAAAGGAGTAAAGTTTGCATCGAACAGGGCTTCAAATTTTTTCGTGATTACGATTCCTAAGTAGGTGAATTTCTCAGTTACTCTGAAAGGGAGCCACTTCAACCATTCATCATCTGTAACTCGTATTGGGATAAGCTCACTTTTATCCCAATTGATTATATACCTTGAGAAAGTTCCAAAGAGATTAATTGCCTCCAAAATGTGTGGATTTCTCGTCTTGGGCTGAGTTACATACAGTAGTATGTCATCCACATACAGAGAAATCTTGTTTGAAGTATAAACTGTGTTATACCCATGTATGTCAGTGTGTGTTCTAACTGTTTGTGCAAGAGGCTCTAGGGCTAAGGCAAATAATAGGGGGTTCAGTACACAACCTTGCTTACAGCCTCTACCAAGTACAAATTGTGAGGACAGCGTCTGATTGGTCAGTATCCTAGCACTGGGGTTGCTGTACAGTAATTTAATCCATGCAATAAACTTGTCTCCAATTTTCCATTTTTCCATTACTGAAAACAAGTATGACCATTCCACCTGGTCAAATGCTTTTTCTGCGTCCAGACTGAGGACTACAAGTTCCTCCTTAGGGTCTCTAGGGGGAGTGTATAATATTGAAAAGGCACCTAAGGTTGTAGAATGAGTTCCGTTTAGGCATAAAGCCCGTCTGATCGGGGTGCACCATCTTACCCACACATGTACTGAGGAGTCTTGCTAGGGTTTTGGTTAAGATCTTTTGATCTGTATTTAAAAGAGAGATAGGCCTATAAGAGGCCGCCTTTTCTAGATCCCTGCCTTTCTTGGGAATTCAGGTGATAATGGCTTCGTTCATGGTAGGAGGGAGGGTGCCATCCTCAATGGCCCTGTTATATAGTCTGAGGAGGTAGGGAGCCAGAACTTCACTAAATTTTTTATATATCTCATTACTTAAACCATCTGCCCCTGGGCTTTTGCCATTCTTGAGCAACTTAATAGATTCTACGATCTCTTCACAGGTGATCTCTGCAAGTATTTAGGGTCATCCTTGTCTAACTCTGGCAATTTGCAGGAACCCAGAAATGCTTGCATTACCCCTGGTAATGCACTGCTCTGAGATTAATATAGCCCTTCAGAAAACATTTTAAATTCTGCGTTAATATCCTTGCGTTGTGTATAGAGGATTCCGGATTCTAATTTTATTTTATGAATATTTCTTTCACTTTCCATTTTGCGTAGCTGACTCGCTATCAATTTATGTGGTTTGTCCCCAAATTCAAAAAACCTTTGTTTTGTGTATTGAAAGGCTCTACTTATTCGTTCTGATAGCAAATTATTGAGTTTATATTTGAGTGCAGAGATCTCATTATGCTTTTGAATTGTCGGGCTCTGAACGTTGTCTGAATCCAATTGTTTTGTTTTTCTTTCCAATTCTAATTGTTCAATCCTGCTACGTTTTTTGGTGCTGGACTGGTATGAAATGATGCACCCCCTTAGATACGCCTTGAAGGTCTCCCATAATAACACAGGTGAAACATCGTCCTTATCATTGGTGTCAAAGAATAGAGTAATGTGTGATTCCAAATAGTCACAGAATTTTTTGTTCTCAGGTAGTTGAGGGTTAAACCTCCAATTCCTCTGCGGTCTTGTAAATGTGTCTAATTTTAATGAAAAGGTGACTGGACTATGGTCAGAGATTATAATATTATGATATTTTGGATTAAAAGCATACGGCAGCATTTTCCGATCAATCAGGAAGTGATCAATTCGACTGTAAACATTGTGGACTTTGGAATGAAATGAATATTCTCTACCTAACAGACTGAGTGTTCTCCAGATGTCAACCAGGTGAGTTGGAAGGGGTTATTCTATGAATGTTAGATTTGTCCAAATGTGGATCAAACACAAAGTTAAGGTCAGCCCCTATAATTAGGTTTGTATTTGATATATCTGGGATTAATCTTAGAACTTTTCTAAAGAATTCAGGGTCATCCCAATTTGACCCATATATGTTCAATAGTGTTAAATGCACAGATTGTAGTTCCCCTAATACCATCACATAACGACCATTTTTATCTGCTATAGTAGATAAATGTTTAAAGGTGACTCCCTTGTGGATCAAAATTGCTGTTCCCCTGGCTTTCATTGAGAATTCAGAATGGTTTATTTGGCTTACCCATTTACATCTTAATCTGTCATGAGTGTCATTTGGCAAATGTGTCTCCTGCAGAAACCTTATGTCTGCCTGTAAAGATTTTAGATGGGAAAGCACCCTACCTCTTTTTATCTGGTTATTGACACCATTAATGTTCCATGAGCAAAAACTCACACCCCCAAGCTTATCCTGCATCAAGGTAAAAAATGGAACTGTTGGTACCTGGCATCACTGCCCCTCCCTTATGTAGTTACTGTATAATAAGTAGCACTCTGAACCACCCCCCACCCCACTCTGAGCTAAACAAAAACACAGAAAATCAAAACTATACACACTGTCCATGACTGGCTGATCCTTGATTAACTTTCTGCCTCCCTAACTCTAACACTTAACACTTAGGGGAGACTCCCGGTATAAATTGACAAAAGGAACTGAAAAAAGAAAAAGGAAAACCCTCATAGTAGGTGAAAAGGTAGACATACTAGCATTGAATTCAAGCTCATATCCAGGCGGTGTACAAACATAAATTCCATCCTCCCATATTTCTAATTAACAAGCAATATCACCTTAAGTTCAGTATATAGTATATACCTTAGTTTAGTTCCAAGTTCAAAGGTTATGGGAGAGGAGCAGGCCGGTCACTATACATATAATACACGCTTCAAATACAGTACACAGTGCCGTAATGCATACAAATGAGAGAACGCAATGGTCAGGAGTCTGAAATAAAACAACCAATCTAAAAAAGTACTGGCCCACCCGAGAGCAAACATGTATAAATAAGAGGAGTTGTAGGCTACAATGTATCTAGTGTAAAAAATAAAAAAGAGAAAAAAGGAGGTGCCACAGTCCAGTGATCGCTCCACACATAGAGGGAGCGTAATGTTAGAAAATGAACACAAAAAAACAAAGACAAAAAACAAACGGCATTTGAAGTTGTAATTCTGGTTCTCATGCTCCACACGAAGAACCGCCGGGTAGACGAGGCGAAACTTGACTTTTTTGTTGAACAATAGCAATTTCACCTTTGCATAGGAGGCGCATGCTTGGATGTAGCAGGGCTGTAGTCTGCGATAGAATCTGACCTTCTCTCCCCGCCAATCCAGTTGATTTCGGTTAGCCGCTAGGGCTCTGACTTTATCCTGGAAGTAATGGAACTTCACAATCATAGGGTTAGGGTTAGGGTTAGCCCTGGGTTTGCCGTCACGCCGAAGCTGGCCAACTCTGTGGGCTATGTCTAAGACCGGGGGAGACGGGAACACATGACCCAGCACCTCTGCGAAGAACTTGGACATGAATTGAGTAATATTCTGTCCCTCCGGGTATATTTCATCGATATTGGTGACTCTTAGATTGCCTCTCCGCACGGGACAGGAGGGCTTTGTTCTCGGCTGCTAGCTTCTCGCACATTCCCTCCAGAGCCGCATTCTGTCACTGTAGCCGCTAAGCCCCGTCTCTAGCTCCATAATACGTTTCTTGTGATCCCCACTATGCGATTCCAGAAGTTCCAGAGACTTTTTGAATGACTCCAGGGCCTTCCCAATCAACGTCTCAATCATCTGCCTCATGTCGTTGTTGAGTAGTGCCTGTAGAGCCTGTTGCAACCCCGCCGAAACTGCGGGCTCTGAATCCTGAGCTGTCGCCATGTTGGACTCCTCGGCTTGAACCTGTGTGTTGCGGTGAATCAGCTGGAGTTTGCTTCTTCTATTTTGGCATACTTCGCAAATAAAACAGTTATTCCACACTTTCCACCCACTCTTGTCCAAAAAGCCGTTTATGTCGGTGTAACATGTAGGTTAAATACATGTCTACTCTCTTTCACATCCCACCGGAAGTCCGAAAACTATTAAACTTAAATGATTCAGTAGGATTTGTTCCAGCTGTTCCTAAACGCACCACAAAGATAGTTGTTAAGTTGATAATTGTTAAATCTCATCTTCTAATCTGAGAATTGGTTTTAACATCTGTAAGTGTGAAATCACTGGATATTTTTAGGGCGACGTTGGAAAAATCTCGAACTATGTTTGTCCTGGAAAATCTGGGTGTTTTTAAAAAGGTCTCAGTACGTCTTCACCCTGTTTGTGGCAAACAAATCAGTTATTTTAAAACAAAATGTTTTTTTTTCTAATCCATTCCAAGTGTTTTTTGTGCATAAACCTAACCAGACCACATGCACAGATTTTCCATAACATTAAACTGCAAACCACGGATATCTGAAACATTACAATTCTATAGGTTCTCTTTTCAGAGACATTGCGAACCTGCCAACATCTGATAACTGGGTCATTGGGTGCCAGCCAAACAATTAAGACTCAGATCCTGCCAGAAAGGTCGACCTTTCTTTTCCTCTCTTTATTCAGCACCCTCTATTCTGTCAACGAGTGACTTGTTCTACCTTGTACACATTTGAATGCTACAACTGACTTGCTAACGTCTATTCACAAATCTAACCTAGAATCATTTAGTCTGTATAGAAGCACAGTCATCTAAGGTAATTTTTCAAGGGGGTTTCCCTCAGTCTGGGAAAATCAGGGGGCGTTTGATCTGGTGACGTCCTCTGAGCCCACACTGTGTCTCTGCTGCTCCCCTCACATGGCTGACAAGCTCCCCCCGCAGCCTCCATCGCTCCCAACAAGGGAGGAGAGAGAGCGGTAATGAGGAGCCCTTCTCTCTCCATCACCACAACACCTCGTACATCAAAGCCGCTCGGCCCTGTCTCAATTAAAACAGCAGCGCGTGGAGACACTCATTCATAATAAAACACAGCTTTTGGCTACTGCTGAAGCTTCTCCTGCCATAGCAGGCAAACATCTCTCTGGATAAGTGTCACTTTGAACTTACTGTTTTAGAACATTTTTGCCTCACGTCTCCATTATTGTTTATACACCAACTCCGAGCTGCTGGTGACATTTTCATCTGCTACATCGATCATAACGGCACATTATGAGGCCATTTGCAAACCTCCTAATGGCTCTCCAGGTAATGAGAAGCCAGTCTCTAGCAGCATAAAAGGACACGCTGCTTTTCTTTGAGAGGTGTCAACAGTAAGGTCCTTCATTAGGTGCTAATTAAAGGATAGCTGGTGACACCCTGACAGGATGATACAGTGGACAAATGAGCTGGTGCTTCTCATTATTGGTTGGATCTTTTTGTCCTGTTAACAGTGAGCATCCTGAGCACAAAGACTTTTTTGTTTTCCTCTTCATGCTTTCAATAAGTCTCCTCTCAAGGGTCTTACTTATCCTGTTTGGATCTGTGATCTGTGTGACAGGCTGTTGTGTAACGTTCTTCAACAGCATCATAGTGCTCACACACACATGAACATCTCGCTGACGCACATCTCTGCACTTTACAACAGAGCTGACTCAGAGGCATGTGAAGACAAAGGAAACATTTCAACAAAATAAAGAAATGAATTCCTTTTGCGTTACTCGGCTGATCTTGTGTCATCGTTTATACATTTAAAGATACATATTGTGATTCTGCTGCAGAATAGGGCTGCAGTCACAGCAGAATGGGAGGAACAGGAAAGTGTCCATACATTATTTTGAGGAAAAAATGTGGGTAACTTTATTTTTATTTGTTGTGCTGCATATTTGTAAACATTAGTTCACAAATTAAATTGATCAAACTCTGCAGACTAAATAGTTCCTTTTCATTTCAATTAGTTCTCAATTCATCTTTTTTATGTTTAGTTTGTGACATTTTGTCACAAAGTGATTAGATTAGAGATTACAGAGTTTATTGTCATACAATGTATGACAAAATTAAAAAGGCTTCACATTAAGGTGCACAAGAAACAGCCAGCCACGCACAAAAACAGGCATCCACACTCAAAGTGTAGGCAGCTAATAAGTACATTTGCACATTCTGTATAGGGTGGGGTCAATCAAATGAACTAAAATCAAATATATTTAATAAGAAATGCAAGGTTACTTAAAATAATAACACCAGAGAGTATCTTGAGAAGCCATGAGGCCATATACATGATGTTATTTTTTAAAACATTTTTCACCTCTTAAGTTGTTTTATTTCCTAAACCTATATCTGTAAGCATTTGTCAAACGCACAGAATCCAGTCTTTAAATACAGTATCCATTTGGAGCAATGTTTCTTAACCACACTGTAAAAAAGTGATTACCTCAAAATGAAGTAAAGTAGACTTTTTAGCTCATATAATCAAAAATCTAATCATCTGCTTTACTTGGTTCTAAGTAAGGTCGACTTTTAAAATGTACAGTTCAGGCAACCCAGAGCATTGGTGGTGAATGACAGGGAAATGTTGTGTTGCTCGTTTAACCCCTGTTAAAAAAAAACATTGGGAGTCTGTGTAAAACATAAAGAGCAACTGAAGTCAGTAATTTGCAAACACACTGAGTTTATTGACAACAGTTTTATGAAGTGTTCCTGAGCTTATGTGGTAAAGTCCTTTATACAGTCAACAAAGTGTTGAACCTCCCCATCAGTGATTGTGGACGACTGAGCATTTGGAGGAAGCCCCTCTCAAACCCAATGATGATACTACCACCTGTTACCAATGAATCTGTTCACCCGTGAAATGTACCAAAAACGTTTTTTTCTGGGCAGTCTTCTGTTGCCCATGTAACCAACTTGCTTGAAACATGTTGCAGGCATCAAATTCACAATCAGCAAAAATTTACAAAAATCAGTGATGATGATGATAAACATGAAAAATTGTCTTTGAAATCCTGCAGAAACTGCTCCCAAACTGTATACTTTCATACATTAGGGAAAAAAATGTATTCATTAGAGCTGCTTAGAAGATTTTTGAACATGAATATACAAGGCAACAAGATCCACACACCATTGTCTATTTATCATATCTGAATTATTGTATCATCTCTCTGAGAAAAATAAAACAAGTCAAACCTGAGTGGCCTATCTGCAGACTTTGCCCATGTGGCTGCAGACTTATACAACAATCCACCCCTCTGACATTTATGTCATCTTTGATAAACATCAGGAACAAGTCATGAGGCAAGCTTTGTCATTTCCGAGGGGCAGACATAATGTGGGAATGAGAATTTGATTCCACCAAATGTCAATCTAAACATTTTTCCTGTATTTCCTCTTCACCTGTATGGCAATCTCTCACTATTTTATTCCTCCTTTGGCTACAAGTTCACCTCTCACACTTTAACTCTCTATTGGTTTTTTAAAGCATTCGTCTTCTGCTTGTCGTGTACATTTCTGCTGCTGTAATATTGTTACACATATTACCACAAATAAGGCTCCACTGGGATGTGTAGAACAATATCTGCCCTTTAATAAACCATGTCATGTGATAAGGGAGAGGCAGAGGTGGACAGAAAAACAGAGAGGATGAGATGGACAAAGAGACAGCAGGGAGATACTTGAACAGACAAAGAGCTTGACTAGAAATTCAGGCACTGCTTGTTTAGTTTTACTGACAGATGATAGAAACATAAAGTTTGTTTTATTCTCTGTTTAGACTGGGGACACAACTCTCCTCCCTGGATCTCTCATCTAATCTCTCTCCTGTTCCAAAAACCCAAACTGAACATCTCCCACGGCCTTTTAACAGTGTTGATCCAAGCAAAAGTGAATGTTAAACCTCAAAATGATAAAGTGAAAGAGCCAAAGTAGATGTCCACATTTCGGTGAATACCTGCAGTACTGAGCAAATGGTCTGATGCTGAAGTGGCATGTGCACACCAGTGGTTTCAAAGTCAAAAAACATAGTTGGGTTTGGTGGTGGTCAAAAGAAACTCCTCTACAAAAGATCCCATTGTCATTAGCTCCTACTACAATCAACCCTGCAGGTCAGCTTTACTTTTTGTAACAGTTTAATATCATGTGTGTCGCCATAAACCAGCTGAGGTGTATTCTGATATGTTAAAGGCCATGAAAAAGCATTTTGGCCCCAGTCAAAGTCAGTCTCTGTGACTTTCTGCAAAAGTAAGAATAGGTTTGAATCTTTCACATGAGAGATTTTTCTGTTTTTGTTGTCACTTTTGTTCCATTCATTTGAGGTAGGAGGGGCTCCATTGGAAAAAAAGAAAAAAGATAACATGATGATTGATCACAGTGCGTTAACGTTTTAATCAGACTGATGACAGCATGTTGCTGAGGCACTGTCAGAATCGTACCTATTTACAGAGAGATGAAATAATTCTGCTGAACCCCACTTCAACTGGAGAAAAGCAACTTTTTCTTCATAAATGAGCCAGGGTGGTGCTCACATTAAACTCCTCAACATTAGAATCAATTTTATTAGCTCTTAACAACTGTCTGCTCTACAGGCTGATTTTACTTTTAGGTTTAGGAAGAGACAATTTGGCAGATCAAGCCACTAGGGTTGGTGATTGCTGGAACAGTGGTACTGTTGGTGAGTTTTATCTGGTTTTTATGTCGGGTTTCAATTAAACCTGTTTATGACCATAAAATGACCTTTTCTGCAAATGGAACCTGGTGACTTTTGTTGGCGGCTTTTGCTGTCTTGTGTTGCTTTTCCATAGTTGGATAAATACAAATTCTGCTTTATAAGATCACTGACAGAGACGCAAAACAACAACAGTAGTGATTTACACATCAAAATCTGGGCTTTTCGGTGTGTAAATTGGGACCATTTTCATGTCTAGATACCTGTTCTCTCACAATCTGACCAGTGCTGTAGGCTACTGAGAGTTTGAACTATCAGCTATTTGCTAATATGGTTAAATATTATTATCATTATAGTACTTTATTTAGGCTACACAGCTATATAATGTCACCTTAAGCTACCCTGATCAAATGAAACATCAAACATCAAAAGAGGAGATCCGAGGGAACAAGGACAAGGACTGTGTTTAATGTGATTTTTAATGAATATGAAGGAATTTGGCCAAATTCAGTATTTGTGCACCTCTTTCAAAAACACAGCTTCAGTATTTCAAAGATATAATATGTTGTTTATTATCCTTTTGGGAATTTTTTTCATGTCCAAGAGTTAAGGTCAAATAACACATTTAACAACAAAGTGCCTCACAACATCACCAACAATAAGTACTATAAATGCACAGAAGTACAACTGACACACACCTCATACCACAAGGTTGGTTTAACAGAGCTAAGCTGGAAGGTATAAAGGATCTCTGGGCACAGGACGTCTGCAAAGGTGGTACCCTGTTCCTCTGTCATGATGATAACTCATATTCACCATGGAGAGGGTGCGATACATCATTAAAGATTGTCTGTCCTTTTCCTCCCACACAGGTCTCATGAAGCAGTTACTTACTTACAGAGCTGTCACTGTTGACCCACAGTCTCACTGGACTGCATTAAAATGTCTAAAATGACTGGACCTTTGTTATGTATGTATCTTAAGCTGTGTGCTTTTTTAAGATTATCCTAAAAGTTTCCAACAATGTTCAAACCAGAGGAATCTGTCATTTTGTTCAAGTAACTGTGCATTTAATGTGGTTCCCTGTCGCTATAACAAGGTGATATGTCACCAAGTGAAAAAGGATGTCGGGCAAAAAGACTAAATAGAACAACATAAAACTTTATTATATAACTTTGTCAGCGAATGTTTATGCCTGAGTCCTCAACAGAAGTGGTTGTTTAACAGTGAGGTCAACAACCTCCGTTACCCTGACCAATTCTTTTGTTTGTGCGATAAAGTGACCACTAGCGGCAGAAACGACATACTGTGCGTTGAAGTATTTCAAGTGAACACATTATAATAATTTGTGTGCACAGAAATTGCTCAGTTCCGAGCATGTTTTTTTCCTACACACCTGCTGACCTCCATCTTTTTCTTTTTTTGTTGTGATTTTTTTTAGGTGCAGGGTAGCTCGCTATGTTAACCAGAATGCGAAAAATCATTTTAAAACTTTGCCCCTACAGAACAAATCAATGACTCAGAGAGCCATAACAGTCATTCACTCTCACTTAACTACCTTTCCTTGCTCTTTTGCTTATTTAAACAAAAAAATGTCATGAAAGTACCACAATATCAACAGCTGTTTTCTGTAAAAAGAGCCAACTGTGCAAACTAGCAAACTCAGTACTGCCTGAAAATGATGTCAGAGACACCAGATATGTGATCAGTCAGGTCAAAATCACTAGGAGTCAGAGGATTAAATGCTCTATAAGTTGAGTAAATTCCACACTGCATTAGGTCAAAATGGGTGTGCTTTTCACATTTTGCAGTGTTCTGAACATCCTAACTGTGGTTCTGTCGACTGCCAAACTCAGTTGGAGGCATTAAATTCATCATGGCTTCATTCCATTCAGCTGTGTGACTGTGGCAGGGCTAAGGTACTGCGCCTGCTGGCTTACTGGCATGTCTAAATACAACAGAGCCTTAATTAATGATGTTAGCTACACCTGTGCTTTCAAGGACAAGTCACAAGATGGTAGATCTATTTTTTTAATCAACAGTGGTGTTAATGAGCACTTCTCTAACACGAGATCAACAGATAATGCAGGAGTGAAATGTGCAATACCCCATCTGAAATGTAGCTGTGTCAACATTACATCTACCAAAAATGGAAGTACTATAAAAACGTTTAATATCCTCTCTCTTACCACCTGTACCTGGTCCTCCTCTCACCTGTACTGCCTGCAACACTTTGGTCAGCGACATACTGAAGATCTGACCCACATGACCTGAACCCTTCTCCTCAGGACAGTCGTGTTAAAACGTCTCTGAATACTAATGAGTGTGAAGGCCATTAAAGATGCCTCACAATCACTGAACGTGTGTGGTATCTTTATCTTTTGTTTACCTGGCAGGTTGTGCAGATGAGCAGCTCTGGCTGACCTGTCATGTTGTCCCTGATGTCTGTGACTGCACACAGTTTTGTTTTGTATCTGTTAGTGTTCAACGCAAGGAATTGCATTTCATTACGGATGGACAGAGCAGAACTGATTTTTAATAAGGGAAGCTGTTTTTCTAGGCAGGTGGAGCCTTAATGAGAACGAAACAGTGACAATGATGCATGGCAACAAATGCATGAGGAGGTTTTGTGAAATATTTAGCAAAAAGTCATATAGATGACAGAAGGCAAACGTCACCTTTCCTGTTGCCAGAACACCCGCACTCCTTTTGTGTGAAAACAAATGCTGTGACAGTGTCTGCACCAAATTGAAAAGTAATGCACCATGTCTTAAAGCTGCTGTGTCAAATTGTAGACATGAAACTATTAAAACCACCCCAGCTTACAGTCAATAAGTGGCAAACACTTCATCACAAGTTAGTTAACGAGGTTACTGAGAAAAAAGATGTGCACAGATTGTGCTTGAACATCGAAGCAAAACTTAAAAGACTCTAAATGCAGTTTTTTACTGCTAAAAAAATAGGACCCTACCATAAAACATCTGCTTTCAGAATGTTTTATTAACAGTCTATCCACTTGAAAGTCAGCCAGGAGCAGAAATGTATATAAATTCCCATAAACTGAGCAGAACTAACGTCTAATAATGAAGCTTAAACATAGTCCACATAATGAACACAAAGATGTATCAAAATAGAAACAGCAGTTCCGCTTTGCTACAAGGGATGTAATAATTTACCGTCATGTGACATTGAATGGAAGATGAAAGGAGGAGTTTGACAAACACATCAGAAAACACAGAGGTTCCCATTCCAGTGGATGCACTGCCGGTTGACTCACATTTATACACCGAGCTATGTGGAAACAAACAAGGAGAGTCCTCTCATTGTCTCAACAGACACTTTAACATTGTACTGCCATTAAATTTTTCCACATATATTAAAGCACCTTGTACTAGTGTGAGTTCACCCTGCTGCCACCTGACAAAAGATACAGTGGTATCCATTGCCATACCACCGGACTACAGAGCAGCTTCACTCCTCAGACTGTGGGACTCCTGAAGTTATCCTCAACAATACACTAAAACATTGTATTTGTCTTGTGTACCAAAAAGGGACTCCAAGTGGAGTTTCATTGCTATTGAAAATGAACCTTGAATCTTGAAATGGTGCCTGTGTTAACCACTCCAAACTCCAACTGAGTTAATGGCATTTTAACAAAGATTTAATGTTCTTGTAAGTGTTTGTTTAAAGAGCTTTGTTCTCCTAGCTAAATCTTTTTGCATGGTGTCTGCCCCTAAAATCATGATTGATTTGACGCTCTTGTGTTTGTCAGACCATACAGCTGGGACTGTTTCTCCTTCCTGACAGACCAGTTTTGTAAATGCTGACTGAAGAAGTAAAGCGGTGCCTCAGTCTACTTCATCAGTGTTCAGTCCGGGTTCGAGGTGTCTCATACCTGCCGCCTAGAATGCTAATTGTCACGTCTTTGCTTTGGATGATCACAGGAAAGGGAGACAAATGATGCAATTAATTCTGAGCGACACCAGCTGTGCCAAGCACAGACGGCCCTGCAGCCGAACCGACGACTGCTTTAACAACTGTGTGGCTTTCATCAACGTTGTCAGATTGCAGGGACAAAGCTTATCTGCCTAAAATCACATAACTCAAAACACTTCAAAACAAAGAGAAGTCGTGTGTCATCGTGTCACGTGCCATCAACATGCTTTCAGACAGTATCTCAGATGGAAAATGAAGTGCAGTCCTCCTGAAGGACAAGCTGTTCCAGTCACTGAGTTTTCTCTTCTGAGCTACTGAAGGGAGGATAATGGATGAATCTCCTCTGATTCAGTTGGCTCACCTTCTACCTGAGCTGCGGAGATGAAACAGGGACGGGCCAGCTTCTTTTGATCCAGACATCTCCTCACCTGATTAGTTCCCCTGATTGTTCTGGCTGCTCTGCCAAGTGAAGGACAGTCATTTGATAACAGGAAGCAAATGTGCTCGCTGTGCTTTTGATTAAACTTCTGTAATCATCAGCTGTGGGAAGGCACCGAGCAGCCTGCTGTGTGCACTGCCATCAGCCCCACATCACATACAGATGTAGTTGGAGGGGGGTTTAATCTATTGTAAGATGTATTCTGACCTCACATGCAAAAGTCTTCACTTTTTACATTAAAAGCTCTAAGGCAGAAGTGTTGCTACTCGACTAAATGGAGAAATTAGAAGAGCAAAAGCATCAACCGGGTTGATGTGAATGTATATCTGGAAAATGGAACTTGACATGCTTGTGCTGTTTATAAATAGTTAAGTGATGTTTCTGGAGCTTCACAGCAAAACAGCTTTGCAGCATTGTCCTAAACATCTGAAGTAGCTGGAGACGTGTTTTAAAATGTGTAGAAACAAAAAAAACAAAAGTTTGGTATACATTTTCAGAAGTGATGTCACATAATTTCGTCTCTTAGTATTTAGGTCTGTTTTTTTTTTTCAAATGGCCTTTTGTTGCTTTTTGGAGCTGATGAAGTTTAAACCTTTTTAGTTTCAAGAAAAATTCAACAGAACCACTAAAATGTATTTGGGGCGACAGAGCCTTCTCAGTAGCTGCCCACTAACTCTGGAACCCCCTCCCCAAACACATTAGAGACTGTACAGTACAGACCTCACTACCTTCAAAACACTCACCAAAACTCACCTTTTTAAAACTGCTTTTAATGCTTAATTCGTCTTTTTTTCTCTTTGTTTTTCTTATTCTGCTTTTTAACTTGTAAAATGTATTTTTGTACCCTGATAAGCACTATATAAAATAAATACACTATTATTATTATTATTATTATTATTATTATTATTATTATTATTATTATAAAAACACTTTATAAGTGTCATTATCTTTTATTTGAATAAATATTTTGTATCTACCAATAGATTTGATTTTAAGAGTTGTTTCTAGTGTATTGGATGTGATAGTATATTATATAAGATCCTCTTAGACTTTCAGTGGCTGTAACTTGGTGGTTATCCTATAATGAGGAACATCCGCACAAAAATCAATTCCCTGAACAGATGACACGCGGGAGCTTGCTGGCTTTGTCTTCAACTCCTGACATTTACTATCAAAGCTCCAACACCTTTCACTCCCTTTAACACTCTCTGGAGAAGGTGAAGAGAAGGAGAGTGGAAAAGTGACCCTTCAGCCTTTAATGAGTCCCAATGAAATGTATATATGTGCATGGACAAGAGGAGGAGGATTTGTCATAAAAAGAAAAAAACAGCGTCTCCCGACAGTAAACTCTGCTATAAAATCCATAATTTTTCTGTCAAATTCAGTCCTGTTAATTTGGAACATGACATGAGTCAAGCCAACACAGAGTGCTTCTCAAATGAAAGCCTCAGTTCGTACAACGTAACCACAATACCCACAGACCTGTCCTTGAGGAGTGGTTGTTCTCCTCCTGTTTGAGGATCTGGTTGCATTCTTCCTGAGCCTTCATGTGCTGAACCACCACTGCACAGTCTGGGTGCATGGCCTCCGACTGAAAATAAAGAAGAGCAGAGTTAGACATGAAATCACTCAGCAGTGTAGTAATGATGATAGCGGGCAGCCACATTGGTGTGTTGTCAGTGTTTATACTGACGATGACACCAGAAGTCAGCAGGAATCATAGAAATGTCAGAGGCAAATAGTGGAAAAGATAATGAGCTACTACAAACTTAATTTAACACCAATACAAGTATTTTATACAACAAGATCACCTACAGTACACTATTTCAGATGATGTGATTTTTTTCTCTTTTTTTATGTTTTGTGAAAAAGAATCATCTGTATCTCATGTTATTTTCACAAAAGAGGCAGGAAATATATTTTTTTCCTCCTTCTGCTTCTTTTTCGTTGATAGAATGATACTTATTTCTGGTGAAAATATGTTATTTGTCTAGTCTTGACTTGAATTTTTTTTTATACATTGGGAGGATTGGGGTTAGTAAGATAAATACTGTACAATAAAGTTATTTTTCTGAATCTTTTCCAGAATTCTCAAAGCTTTTGTGCATCAGAACTACAGACAGGGAGATATCACTGGTCACGGCTACAGGGATCTGTGTTACAGCAGATAACAGATCATTAGACAAATTGATCCTTGAAGTGTGGAGCTTGGAAGAGCGCAGCGTCTGAGGCACCGGTTTTACAACACTTAAAGGCTTAATGCTCTTTGTTATATGGATTCTAAATCCATAAAGTACAGGATTTAATGGATAAATCAATGGTTTTACTCATTTTGTTTAACGTCAGTTTGAACGTACTGAACTGGTTCAACATTGATTCCTACATAAAGCAGACTGATTGAGGAATAGTGCTGTCGGCTTCTTGGAGTTTTTCACCCGTGTTTTTTTTTGTTCACTGCCTCAAACATGGAGCCATTTAAATGCAAAAAGTACATTTTATGTCTGCGGTGACTGCTTTGAAAATGTTAAAATCCCTCTGTAACCAGTATTTTTTAATAGCTGGTGATAGCAGGTAGGCAGTGTTTGAGTATCTAGGTTGTAATGTTTTCTCTGTCTGCCCAGTGTTCATGTGAGTTTAATTCAGTCCATGTTTAATACATATTGATGTCCTGCCGCTCACCCCACTTGAAAACCCTGTGGATGTTGGTGGTTCCAATCCAGTGATGAACCTCAGCAGAAATGTGGGAGTTTAACGACTTCCTCTTAAAGTCCTGACATCTCCTGTCAAGACCCCTACTTCCTCACACTTGTTTTCACATCTTCTGACGAACGTGAAGAGCAGGACAGAAACCTGCCGACCCGTAGAGATCTATAATAATCTTAGGTGTGTAAATATACATGTATTCAAGCTGCATCTCCACTCTCCTATTAAATCAATTCACACAAAGTGGATCCTGTCAGGTGAGAAATAATCCCCTTTAATTTCTTTAAAGGCATGTAATTAATTTCAGTGAATGTATTTGGTTTGAAATGCGTGAAGCTTTGCGGGTAGAACACCTGCCTGTTGGACAGATGGAGACACTGTGGGTGAGCCTGACATTTGACCTCATCCTCTCTTAGCACTGCAGTGTTTGGTATTAACACAAGAGGAGAGAGGCTTGCTGTGACTGGAAAGAAAAGCCTCCTGACCCCTTGCATGCTTACCTTACATCTTATCCTACAGCTGTTATTGTCTATAGATCAATCTGTTTGCCTCTGCAGTGTGTTTGTCCTTCACACAATCTTTATTGTTTAGTAACTCAAAAATGACGAGGGAACTCTTTCCTGTGTTGGGAGTCTTTACTTTGAGTTAAAACTGAGCAAAATCAAAAGCGAGAGGAAGAGAGAAAAATTATTTGTAGAAGTGTTCCTTTGTCGTATTTCAACTTAAAATTCACTAAACTAAATATTACATTTATATACTGTTACATTGCATCATATGTTCTGGAGTAAGGTTTATTGCTGCTTATTACAACCCAATTACAAAATAAAATGCTGGCATCCTGCAAACCAAGATGGTTTTTTGGATTTTTGATGAGGCAACATTTTCAGGCCGTGTGTGGTTACGTGACATCAGCACATCTCATCGAAGCCAAAACCGGATCTTTTCCTAACCCTGATCAACCAGGTTTTGTGCCTGAATCACAACATAAAATGGAAACATTTAATCTAAAGGGGAAAAAAGGAATTTGCATCATAAAGAAACATGAAGTTTATCACATATCCATGGTTTAGATATGGTTTAGATACAGGTTTAGATTATACATTATATTTTGTATTTAAATATATGAAAGCTTGTGTACTGTGTGTTAAGCACTACAGCATCTAAATAAATGTATTTTTGACCATAGTCAGCAGAGTGAGATGAAGAGAGTGCAGCACTGAGTGTGTGCTCTTGTCTGTCGGAGAGAAGAGATCAACTGGTACTGCAGAAAATGATTATTGGAACCGTTTCAGATGTTCAGACTCTGTCAAACATTCATGTTCCCCAGTAGAATAAATTCCAGTGATTTTAGCGATCACCTTTCCTTGAGTAGCACCTTATGTATAAATCAAAGATTATGTTTTTTAATATTAATAAATGTCTACTTATTCAGATTAAAATTTTTAAATACAGATCTACTGCTGTATACAGTAAAGCCAGTCTCTCTGATATATAACTCTAACAGTTCATTTATAACACAGACTGATATGCTTGGATGAAACTGTAAGATCGACATGACTCATGATGATATATGCTCCTTATCTTCTACATTAAACAGTCTCATTTTCTACTTAGGGAGTCTTTGATAAATCCACAGTGCCCCTAACACAAGGAGAATATTTACACAATTTAGTTTAACTGGGTGGCCCAAACACTCCTACATGACTGATAGTTTATACCTACAGCGGCAACAAAGGTCTGTGCTGCGGAAAATCTTGATCTGGCAACGCAGCATCGGCGTGACACAAGACACACTGTAATCTCTGCGCCAGGTTTATGGAATATACCTCTTTCATGCAAGAAGCAAGATAGCAGCATGACATGAAGAGACTCATTGTGTAATTTTACAGTTTAGTGATGTGCAGAGACTCTGCAATGAGGTCCAGAGACGGGCAGAGGTTTTACTTTATGAAGCAGAATGATAAAATCAGATTGTGTGTGTGTGCGTGTGTGTGTGTGTGTGTGTGTGTGTGGGTGGGTGTGTGTGTGTGTATGTGTCTGTGTGTGTGTGTGTGTGTGTGGTGGGTGGGTGAGCAGGTGTATGGTTGGTTGAAGAGCTGGAGTGTCATTTGAGCTGCACTTTAATTACCGTAACCCTCGAACCAAATGGCAACAGTTTATGTTCATTTAAATTCAATCACTGTCTGAAGCGGGTCATATTGCAGGGCACGGATTGGCTGCAGTCAGCCTTTAATGAGCTGCCATCATTTACATTCACAGTGATACAAAGGACAGGTAATCACCAGGTCTCTGATGTCATTAGATATCGAGTGTGTAAGTGCGTTTGTGTGTGTGCCTATTGCTGGCCAATCAATCTAGTTTTCAATCTAAATCTTACCTCCGGGTCAAGTAACTCACAATTTCTCCTCATTCTAAAGATAATGATACACCACAAAGTCTCCTCTCATTCACATCCCACCGTGTAGACATTAAATAGTAAATTCACATTGTGGGAAGTAAACTTCAGGCCAAAGTTTTCACTTGTCCACTGAAAAATCCAGACCAGCCACCAGAATAAAATGTTGGCAGGTAACATTTCTGCAACCAAGGACACGTTCAAATTTGTATATGTACCATACTGAAATATTTACCATACCTGTTATGGTCATGGTTTGAGTCTTTGGTCAGTCATTTCTTGTTTAATTTTGTAGATAATATCCTCATGTCTCCAGTTACTTCCACTTCCCATCTTAGTCTTTTTTCCTGCCCCTTTTCATGCTCACCTGCGTTCCATGACTTAATCGCTCCCTGTCTATTTAAGTCGGTGTTTTTCTTTCATTTTTTTGTTGGTTTATCTGTCTCAGGCATCTGTTCCTCGGTCCTCGTGTATTCCTGCCCTAACCTCCTAACTGTTATCATTTTCCTAACCCTAATCAAGTTTTATTTGTGCACATACCTAGCCAGACAATAAGCACAGCCTTGTCACGAAATGAACTTCAAAATTGAACCTAACACAACCTAAAGTTTCAAGATCAAAGAATTTAGAGTTTCAACATATTATTCTAGTGACTGGGTTGGAAAAGATTCAAACGGACTTGAACACAATTGTACAGATGTTTGTCAGATGGTGAATTCTAATAGCTTTGTCAATCCTTTGATTTGACTTTTAGCATCACCACAAGATTCACATTGAGTTTGTGCGATACTTTGTTTTAAAACTTCCATTATTTCCATCAGCCTCAGCTTCCTGCCTTTGTTTCCAGCACCTGGATGACTGTCACTCGTTCTTACCCCTAAAATCAACTAACTTCCTTTTGAACAAAATTCAGCCACAAAGAAAAGATAACTCACAGAATCGAGAATAACTGGATCGCATTTCCTCCACTTGACCTCTTTGGACTGTGGCTTTTAGGATTGATTTTAAGGTTTTATGGCTTGTTTGTTAGACAGAGGCACAATGGCCTCAAGCTGGACACAGAAGGTAGAGTGTCATTTGACATCACATATCAAAAGCTCTGGATGTGCCTTGTGTTAAAAATCTGAAGAGAAAACATGTGTGTCCTTTTATTGAACTTCACAAGCAGTGGAATGTATTTATATGGTTTATTTAGGTACATATTTGAGGCGCTTTATATTACCATACACTGTAAACCCAGATTTAGTTTTTTAGAATTATGAACAGTTAACATTACTGTAAATCACAGATATGTCCAGGGTTGAAAGGGTTTGTATCAAACATAGCATATCACATTCACATTATGTGCCTATTAGACATCTTTCATATCAGGAATTGACTGATCCATGTCACATAACTGGATATATTTAAGGAAACCTAGAAACATTTTCAGACATTTTATGTGGCATCAAGCCGTCTGTTTTTATAGAAAGCCGGACCATCTCCATCCAGGAGAATGGCTGCTAAAACAGATATTTTAAACCAAACTATGTTTTTCAAACCCTTACAAAGTGAATGTTGTACCTAAACCTAACCAGAACTTAAGCACAGCATTGTGACATGAGATAAATAAACAATTCTGCCTAAAACAGGCATAAAGAATTGTCAGTTTTTACTTGTCTGTGGTTTTACATAAGTGTACTCAGATAACATTAATTCTGGTGATTGGGTTGAGAATAGATACTATCCCACTGTGATTTACGCCCCTAATTACCAACGTCTGTAGATCAGTGGAACAGTCTGAAACCTTATGTCTCCGTTTGCATGCCTTGAAAAACAAAGTGGGAGCCAACTCATGATATTACAAATTCTTAGAGCCACCAGAGTTCTGAACCTCCTATAAAGCAGCGCTAAATATTATTTTTATATTAACAGCAGATCAACAATGATCTGTAATGTGAATTATGTAGATGTAGACATATAACTGATGGAGAAGACATTCACGATGGCATTCAGTTCGAATATGGATAAAAAATTATTTAAATAGGAACATTCTCCATCCTGAATTTTCTGCATAATACAGATGTGTATGCAGAAAAATAGATCTTAAAAAAATATTAATGCTTTCTCTTTGCTGTCTGGAGCCAAATGCAGCAGAGTCAAGTGAGTGTCCAGTGTTAATGAAGCCACATGAGACAACGATGGATCTTTTTTTTTTTTAATTGATTGATTATTCATTGGAAGGTATGATAATGTGTATATGTGGTTTCATCAGTGTTAGTTGAAAGTTTCTCTGATGTTTATATTTCATTCATCAAATTTTACTTATTATTATTATTTTACTTATTAGTTATTATGACCCATATTTACGCCAACCTCTAGCGACTATAGTCATTATTAGAGTTGACATTATTATAGTCAACTGCAAAGAAGGAAGTGAGGAGAGTAGTATAAAAGGTGATGGAGATCTGGGATGGAACATCGGGTTAGGTTCAAGCTATGATGTTACAATATGTGTCACTGATGAGTTGAGTATTATGGTTTATTACATTGTTCTTTGCAGGGCCGTTTCTGTCTTTTTGGGGGCCCTATGCAAGATGGTGTTTAGGGGCCCCTATTTTGTCAAACTACGATGGATAGATTCCTAACCCTTTCAGGTGATCCACAAAGATGCAACAGTCTATTACATTTTCAGAGAAAAACAGGATAGAGTCGTGAAAACCTCTCTCAAATTAAAATCAAACATCTTAAGTTGACCCACAAGTTGAACTGAAATAATAATAGAAGGTAAAAAATGGGGATACTCTGTATGTCAATAAATGAAACTGATGCAGTGTTCCTCAAAAATGTTTATTTTAAATTGTAAATTGAAGGTTCTTAAAAATATATATAACATATATGTATATATATATATATATTTATATATTATATATATATATATATTATATATATATATATATATATATATATATATATATACATGGTGCTGTAGGCAGCCGTTCTGCTTCCTGGTCCGTGGATCCAAAATATTTCAGAATTTGTCCTGCAAAGACAAAACTCCTCAGGTTAAGGAAAATAGATCCTAAGAAAATATTCATACTACATAATTGAGTTATTGAGTTAATTCATAATCTGTGTTTATACTAATCATTGCAATATACAGTACAGTGTCCCTTTAAAGCACACACCCAATTTCAAAGTTGTCACTTTTAAGCAGTTTTGGACACATTGTACTTGTTAGAGTTATAAAACTCACTCATCAGATCAGAAAGATCAGAAAGATAATGACTGATGAGCATTTTGTGATATTGAAGGAATATTTTTGTGTATATTTCACAAGGTATTACAAAGTGGACTACTTGTGCCTAACTGATGATATGGTCTTAATCCATATTCTGTGGGCAGAACTAGCGGTCATAGTTTACTTTAAATTGACTTTAATTTGTGTTATTATGATTCTTTTGAATAAAACAAAGTAATACATCAAAAACATAACTAAACTGTAGGAATGTAGGCACATTTGTTCAAATTATATTGTCAGAATAAATATTCTAATAAATGTGGTAAAGAAAGACGCAACTAGCTCAGTAGAGTTAACAATAATCCACTCAGAGCAATAATCCACTGATACAATAGGCCATAATAATCCACAGTAGGCCTACTATGTCCTAGTGTTGTTTAGCACACTTCACATTAGAGATCTATAAAATGCATTAAAGCTCCCCCTCCACCCACAACATGAAAACAAACCTTACCTACATCCTGTGAGTGTTGTTTCTTCATCTGGTTTCTAGTTTTTTCTCTTTTCTGAACCAGATGAATATGCTCATTTTTGATGCCATGTTATTTCCATCGTCATTCTCCTCACTATGCGAATGACCAATACTGGCTCAACTCAACTTGACTCGCCTCGCTTCTCCTCGCTTAGCTTAGCTGGTCGTCATAGCGACACAGCGCGGTAGAGACGCCGGCCGTGAAGCTCTCGCTGGATGATGATTTTCTTTGACCAATCAGCGGGCGTATCACCTTGGGTCACTTAGAACTTCTGCGGAGGTGCTACGAAAAAAAGTACCAGGTACTAAACACAACCTTTCCAGGTGAAAAAAAAGCGAGTTGAGTCGAGCTGGTACCATGCAGTGCAAAAGCGCGTGTCACTTCTCAGATATTGAGGCCGGACTTGAGGTGGCCCCCTAGTGGTGCAGGGGCCCTATGCACCCGCATATTTTTTTTTTTACCCCCAATGCAAGAGATGTGTTAGGTCGCTGCAGTCCGCTCGAACTCTCACCTCTTTTAAATGACGGCTAAAAACATTTGTTTGCCATTACCTTTTATTGAAGCAACTTTAAAGCTTTGAGCTACACTGTGACTTTTATTCTTTAGTCTTGTCTCTTTTATATCAATTCTGTTTCAGCTTATTTTCTTATTTCTTAACTTGTTTGAATGTTATGCCCTTGTTTTAATGTATTCAAAATCCTTTTTTTAATTTTTTTTAATGTAATTTTATGCCCCTGTAAAACACTTTGAGTTGCCTTGTGTCTAAATTGTGCTATACAAATAAATGTGCCTTACCTTGTTGCATTTCAATGAAATAAAAGTGTCTGATTATTTTT
This sequence comes from Diplodus puntazzo, assembly GCA_963678695.2. Classification (NCBI taxonomy): domain Eukaryota; kingdom Metazoa; phylum Chordata; class Actinopteri; order Spariformes; family Sparidae; genus Diplodus; species Diplodus puntazzo. Next base: position 30,960,969 of record OZ023163.1, read on the forward strand.
GAAATGGGCTTCATGTTTTATTTTCCTCCATTGAAATAACAAAAGACAACCAGAGTGTGTGACTCCCAAACACTGGATTAACAGAATAAACAGAAGGAGACTAAGGTCACTCTTTTCTCACTGGCACTTTAGGCTGCCATTACACACATCCAAGGATGAAGTTTTCAAGGGATTCAATGGAAGTAAGAAGTGTGACAACCACCCTTCTCACCTTATTATGTTTCAATCTGGACACAGCAGACAACATGGGTAGGAACACATCAACACCTGCTGAAAACAATTTCGCGTCTCTTATCACTTTTACACCCTTGAAATTATTTTTAAGTTGTTCATATTCAGATTCAGTTGACTTTATCTTCCATCAGAAGTTGCGTGAAATGCATCAGGAACATACCAAGACAAGTACAGATATAACAGTCTGTATATAACATGTTCTGCTTACTATGATCTCAATCTGAGGATATTATGTGATATGTTTTATGGTCACCCAGAGTCAGCCGGGGTCAGCTCCATCTCCCCACAACCCTGCTAAAGAATAAACAGTGACAATGGTTGGATGGATGTTTTCTGGTTAACTTTGTGGTGTGCTTTGGTGTCATGTGTCACTCTATGTTTAAACAATGTGTAAACATCTTTGGAACTGCCTCAGGATACAAAATACATTTCTACAAAATACATTTCAGTGTGAACATACCATACAGCTGTATCCTATCTTGTTGTATATATACACAAACTAAGAGGACATTGACACATGTTGTCCAAGAATGGCCAAATGGGAATCAAGAAAGAAGAAAATGACAAATGAAGAGACAAATATAGCCTATGAATCGGAAACCACTCAAATATTCAATATTAAAGTCGACAATGTTAGTTAAATGAGTGCTATATGGTTTTGGAGAAATCATTTAAACAAAGAATTTTAATATTTATAACAACAAGCTATTCTCAGTGTTTGAAGCTAGAAAGGTGGCAGGGTCCGACAGATATAAACAAAGTAAAACAGTATAAATTGTGTTGTCCTTTCAGGTCAGTTTGTTTTATTCAGTTTATTCAGTCAGGAAACAAAGAGTTTGTTTATTTAGTTTGTTTAGTCAGAAATAGTCAATGAAGATCTTTCTCTCATTTTATCCCCAAAACTACACAGTGCACGGAAAAAAACACATAACAATATATATTTTTCTTTTAATTTGCAAGTGCTTTGATGAATCATTTAATATCTTTTAACTATAAAACGTAAAAAATCCTCGTCTCCCCGACCTCCTGTCAGACCTTTAAAATGGGCAGATTCTAGCTCACACAGCTAAATGTAGGCTGATTTTTTCTTTACGTGTGCAGGGAGCAAAAAATGCTACTTGTCTACAAATACAAATGATTGTGAAACAGCTGAGGTGTTACTAAAAATCCTGCAGATCAGGCTAACCTGAGTGCTGTCAGCAGACTCACCGTTCTCCACACCGCCAGCTGCAGGAACAGACCCAAGTGAAGTAATGTGGCCACCCGCTCCAACCTCGAGCCTCCAGAGATTAACAGACTGTTCCAAAACATTTTTAATGTTTCTTCACTTTGACGACTAGAATAAAAATGTGTCTGAGAAAAATATCAGTCTTCGAAAATAAAAAATACTTCCATGAACCGCGCCAATTGTTAGCTGTTCACCGATAAGGATGTGGTGTCCGGTGCAGGGAACTCTCAGCATAACGCGCGGAGGAGAGCCGAGACTCTACTGAGCCAAACAAGGTGCGCTCCTCCCTGAAGAGGCGGAGAGCGAGCGGAGCGCACAGACGCAGCAGCGGCGGGGAGCTGCGCGCTGACACACGAGAGAGGACCCGGTGGACATGTTCACCTGTACGCACGCACACACACACACACACACACACACACACACACACACACACACACACTGATGGAATTACATTCATACAGACAGCTTGGTTTGAGTGTCTCAAAACATATCTAATAAATATTTAATACAAACAAAATGTGTGTTTTTCTAAAAGATTGTAAAACCTTAATCATCAAAACATCAAGGCACAAGGCTTATCATCGAATACTTGCATTAAGCTAGTGCAAAGACTCTCTTGTCATCATATAACATCATATTACTGTTTGCAAGTTATTTGCAAAATGAGGTAAACCAATAGGGCTTTCCTCTTCTTATCCATTTAAACTATGTGTGACCAACAGAAGCTGGTGCATGACCTGGCTGTGCACCACTGTGCTAACGATCTTCCAGCAGGACAAATGAAAAGCAGAAAAATTTAATTTTTAAGAGTCTGAACAAACAGTCAAAGCTGTGTCAGGATCTTCTCTTGCGGGTTTAGGGCTCTGACCTAGACAATAAGCCTCAGGGAATTAATATACAGCAATGCAATTTCCTCACAAGTATAACAGCAATGATGTATAAAGGATAAAGAAGCTGGATCTGCTTGACTTTTGAGACAAACTGTCCTCCTTTGTGCTGTTTTCCTCATCTGTTGTCCCAGTTCATCTCTCTTTGACTCACAACAGATTATTTTTCCATCATGAAAGAAACCACCAGAGATTTCCTTTTATGTAAGAGGTGATTTGTTCGGGCTGTACACAACATAACTCTCCTCAGAATACAGCACAACTGACGAGCAGCCTTGAAACACCAAAAACATCTGAGGGAGAAAAATCTGAAAATACATGATTCATTCTCTAAACTAGACATGATGCATTCTCTGTAGTTTTTGTCATTCAGTATATTATTGTATCATGAATCAGATATTTTGTTATCAACTATTAGATAGATGTTTTAAAATTTCAAATGTATGATTACAACTATCCCACTGTACAAATAAAGTTGTATTGTCAAAGAGTAATAGTACTTACTGCATAATGCTTACTTCCCATACTTGTTTGACCCAACCACCTCACACTCATTACACAATTTAACAGACCTCCTCCTTCATTGCCTTAATAATCACTGCTGACACCAGAGGCTTTGACAGTTGACCTGATGTCTTTTATCTGCTGAGGAAGGGCTGGTCATGTGAGACACTACAGTCTGACTGTCTGACTACTGTTGTGATGTTGTTTTCCAGACCTTAGCAAATTGTTAAATGAGTAAACTATAGAAATGATAGATACTACAAAATATTTTTTTAAGAAATCCTTCCAAAGTTCCCTGTGGAGTTTTTGACATCTAGTAGAGCACAGTCACACTCCTGCCAGTGGTTTCACCCCATCACACTGATAAATTCCAAGAAACTCAGCAATGTGCCAGCAAAGGCAGATTAGAAGAAAAAGACTGCAAGCTAGTGAACATGAATATAAACAAAGATGGTTAACAATACTTAAAATGAAACTCTTGCCAAAAAGCAACCTAGGCTTTATTTGTGAATGTATATGAGTCAAACCTTTGTGTAAAAGCATAATGACGATGAAAGAGGCACTTTTAAGATTTACCGTAGTTTCGTTGTCGGGCAAGCTCATTTTCAATGGAGTGCAGGGGCACTCTTACGCTAGCATCAAAATTTATTTTCAAAACTTTAAGAAGGCTCGAAACAACAAGAAACTTTGCTCGTAGTATCACTAGGGTCTCTACACATGAACATGAGCATTGAGAACATTGTTTGTGTACGCTGAGTTTACTAAAAAGACGGTTTTTGAACAACTCACGTTAGCAGCTGTATCTTCGGGGCGCCGCCGTCATGGCAGACAAAAAGTGTCGATCCCCGAGTGCGACCTAACAGGCAGGAGAGTAATGGTGGACCGCTCCTCAAGCCTTCCAGTTAGGTTCCACTCGGGGATTGACACTACAACGAAACTACGGTAAATCTAAAAAGTGTGTCTTTCATTGTAATTATTTAGGTTTGACTCATATACATTCACAAATAAAGCCTGAGTTGCTTTTTGGTGAGAGTTTCACTTAAAAAAATCAGCTTTCACCACATTTTTATGAGGAGGAAAATGCATACAACATATTTGTTGGACCTCAAGGATGCTTACGTTTGGTTAAATTGTAAAACAGACAGCTAGGTTGTAAAGTAAAACAGAGAACTGGATAATCAGACAGGACACCAATGGATGTTTCTGTATTAAAGCTACAGCTGACCTCTTTGTCCAAATCTTTTCCTTTGTGGATTGGTGCAGTGTGTGTGTGTGTGTGTGTGTGTGTGTGTGTGTGTGTGTGTGTGTGTGTGTGTGTGTGTGTGTGTGTGTGTGTGTGTGTGTGTGTGTTTGCATGTGTTGTCATTGCTAGCTGGTCGCCTGCTGTTTGCAGCTGCATGTTCCCACTTGGCCCACAGAGACGCTGTGAGGCTCTGAACTCTGAACGGAAACTTATGAGAGAGACTCATCCAGATGTGTCACGTGTCAACTCCGCACCCCAGGACTTCGTCAATGCTCCTATTGGAGGAAGAGGATGCCCCGAGTTCATGGTTCGAAATTACGGGGGAGCTAAGGGGAGCTCGGCTCCAATGAAAAGGACCTGAGCTCCCCTGAAAGCCTACTTTGAGACATTTAGGGGGAGCTCTAAAACACTGTTCATTTTTGTGTCACATAGATTTTGATTTTCTGTACCTTATTGTTTTAAATGGCCGAACACGCACCAAAAGCTTTATGACGCGAAGATAAAGTTAAATCTGGCGGGAAGGATCGGAGCCTCCACCTCAGCTCCGCTGCTCCTCAGCTGTTGATCCTCGGTGTGACTGCTGCTGCCGTCGCCGCTGCCACGGCCGCTCTCGACTGCGCTCTGACCGACCAGGAGCCGCTCCGTGAGTCGGTGTCCAACTCACGGAGCCTGCTATATAAACCTAAAAACAGCGATTAATTAACATAGTGTAGAGTTATGATTAGCTGTGCTTTATGTGACTTTCACCCAGCTGGAAGAAAAAATAAAAGATGAAATGAGAATACTGGTCTGCTGTGGCTTTACCGGTGATCTACTGAGGAAAGTAGCAACACCCAACAGTTGCCCTGCCTTCTGCAATGGCGATTCTGGGGGGTGGCCTGGGGTGGCCGGGGCCACCCCTGAAAACTCATTGGCCACCCCTGTGGCCACCCCAGATCTGATAGGTAGTTGGTCAAACTCGTCAACACAAGAAACAAGAGAAATGCTGTCAATCAATGATGACAGCTGATCAGCTGATTTAGGACCAGTTTTAAATTTTTAACTAACACAGTAATGGTCGTAGCCTACTGAGGCTGTGAGAGCTGATTTCTGGTCAGTGGACATTTGGCCAATGGCCATGCAGGTCTGATAGGTGCGCCATGAGAGATGAACACGGCACGCTGCATCTGCTGCTGCTGCTGGTCCGGTCTGGCCCGGCAGTTAATGAAACAGGAGGACAGTCTCAGTGACAACGTCAACTGCTGAGATAAAAACGCTGAAATCTGTCTATTGAGAGGTAATTTAATGTTCAGTTATGTCGTAGTTCCTTCTGAATGAGTAGGAAAACTTTATCTAATACTAAGTAGCTAAAAGACGAACTAAACTGCACTAGCTAGCTTAGCAGCCTGCAAACCAAGTTAAACATCTAACGTCAGCGTTTTGTTTTTTATTGTTATTTGGTAACCGCCATGAAATATGAACGGCTGTTTACTGGACTGAAGACTGATGGTGTTTTTTGCAGATGTGTGTGTTCAATAGAGCTGATGTTATATTTTTGACCAACCAGTGTGTGAAATACAGTGTGACAGTCTAGATTTAAGTAGCTATAACTCAAGAACAAGCTGTGATTTATTTATTTGCTCTGAGATTTAGGGGCTGTTCAAAGACTTTTTGTTTGTATCAATTAGCTCACCTTCACAGTTCACATATTTTTAGATGTATAAATTGGCAGAGGCAGAGCAAATTGCATTCAAATGCCACAAATGCTTGAGGTGCAATGTGTTAACGTTAATTGTGTTATTAAAAGTGATTGAAGATGTCGGTAGTTATGTAAAAATAAACATTTGTAGATACTATAAATAGACATAATTAGGCACATTGTTGACACCTTTTGACATTTTAATGGAGTCAAAGCTGTTATTTAAGGGTTTCCTGAGCCCCACGAACACCTGTGCACACTGATTCTAACCCAATTTGACAATGATCCTGCTTTAAGTTTGTAGTTATAGCTATTACTTCAAAGTGAATTGACTGACTGACTGACTGACTGACTGATTGATTGAGTGATTGAATTACATTTCCTCCAGGGATATTAAGAGAATAGCTATGAAGAGAAGCAGAGATATTCAGAGCTTCTTCAAAAAAAAAGCAAGAGTCAGAGCCAGCCACAGCTTCTACCAGCAGCAGTGAACAGGCCCGGTTCAGTCAGCAGCCTCAGTACAGCAGTAGTGACGAAGAGCAGTCAGCTCCACCTGCGCAGAATGGTAGGTCATGCTTGGATAGTTTGAATTTAGCATGTAGGCTCACATTCAATTTGTTTGTCACTCCAGTTATACAATTAACTGTCTGAAACATCACTACACAAGATCAATAGTTAAAACAGTTGTAATAGACAGAAGAACAATAATAAAATGTGTTTAATACACACACACACATAATTGACTCGCGCCTATTATCGCTTTCAGTGCGTTTGAGTCTGCTTTCTTTGCGTGGTTGTAAACAGAACTTTCAACCCTTATTCAATTTCCCCACCCACTGTACCAATCCACAGAGAGAAAGGAAACGACAGTTCTGATCTCAGTTCTGAGTGAGAAATTGTGCTTCTGCATGTGTCCTGTTCATGTTTTTCAAATACAATTGTTAAAGCTGCACTCATCCCTTTTTGATATCAGCAATGGAAATAATAATAATACACGCACAAGAAGTCTCTTTATTTCTAAAGTTTCTTAAGTTTGCTATACGATGTTTGACAAATGTTCAGCTTTATTGTTTCTTTATTGATTCTTGAAGGAGTGTGTATGAGAAGCAGAACAACTTTGACTGTGTCCCTGCTGACTTTGTGATTTTGTATTTATTTATTTTTTTATCCTCTGATTAATGAATGTATTCTTTGATTTTAAAAAAGTAGCCTTATAATGTTGTTATTTAGCCTCTCTGAAATGCTATTAACAGTATTAACTGTCTGCAGTAGTAACAGTAGAATGTTTTTCGCAGTTACCCTGCAATTGATCGCGTTGCCGTGCATTTCGTATGTGCGTGCGACATGTTTAGTAGCAGTGCACACTGGAAAATAGGGCTCCCCCGAAAGCCACTGTGTAATTCGAACCCTGCCCAAGTTGTTGAGTGTCATTCTCAGTCATTAGGTATAGATTTAACTGGTGGCGGCTCTCTGATCATGTCCACCAAACGACTACCAAAGCGGCAATTTCAATTACGTAGTTATGCTCTTTATCGTCCTCTGCAAATAACTGTATTATTTTATTCTTCAGTGGTCAAACAGATGATGGAAGAGAAAAGCAGTCTTATAAAACTCACATATGACAAATATATGACAAGCCAAAAGTCAAGATTTGTTTCCTCTTGTGAGGTTTATTTAACCATCACCAGAGTTAATACAAGTCGTCCTGTGGAGAAACATTAACATTTGTGGAAAATGTAGTGATGATCGTTCAAAAAGAAAATGAGGAAAAGTCAAATTATCACCAAATCATCCTCCAGGAAGCACAGATGTTTCAATCAAATTCCAATACAATCCATTACATAGTTGTCAAGATTTTTCACGCTGTAAAAAAGTGATTGCTCAAACAGTCAGTAAGGTGAAACACTGCTGCATCATCTGAAATGTTACCGTTGGCTTCAAATTGCTGATAATGTCATAGAAATACATTTAATTAGTGGGACCACTCTTGTTCTCACAAAGATCAAATGACAGAGCAGAATATTCTGGTTTTAAGTGTTTTGAAGTGTGACAAGTGTGCACTTTACTGTTCAGACTTTAGGAACATGCTGTCATTCCTTTTGGAAGGACAGCCCCACAAAAACTTGCCATTCGATGTTTATCTAGGTAGAATTTTCTGCTACTCATTTGTCAGACGAGATTGAGGCACAAAAACCACTTGGTTTAGCTTAGGCAAGCATCATGGTTTGTCTTAAAATACATGTTTTGGTCGCCAAGACCACGGATGGCAATGGTCTGACTTCATGTGTCCTTTAAAAGGTTTGACTTGAGCTGCGTTTGTCCGTTTGGCAGCTTTCTTGGCTATAACAACATAATAACACCACCTTCACATCAGGAGACTGAGGGGATCGTGGTGGCAATAATACAAGTCAACAAGGCTGCCCAATGGCCGTTCAGGTAACACCACTTAATAATATTAAGGACTGCTGCGGAAATTTCCAGGCGCTTTCATGGCGTCCAAAACCAGCTACTTTTCGTGGGAATCTGGGCCATCTTCATCCGTGTTTGTGGCGACCAAAACAGGTATTTTAAGCTAAACCATGATGTTTTCCTAACTCTAACCAAGTGTTTTTTGTGCCCAAACCTAACCAGAGCATAAGCACAGCGTTATGACAAGGGATAAATAGAAAATTCAACCTAAAAAAATGTAAAGTTGCAACAAGAAACATTCAGTTTAAACCTTTTATGTGGTTTTGCAGAAATTGCTAACATTTATTCTGGTGATGGGGTGACATACCGTAGTAGCTTTAGTAGGATGGAGGGAGTCTTCTTTCGCCAATTGCCTCAAGTTTTACTGCCTGTTGCTCCGCAGAGACAAAAGGCCAATGATGTCAGTGCATCACCAGCTGCAATTGGATGATGAGCTCAGGAAGAGTCAATACTGAATTACAGTTTTCAGACCAAACAGGACACTGACACATGATTGAGCCTTGTTGCTTCGTTGTATTGAACATAGCTCAAAGTAAAGATACAGATAGAAACTCTGGTCACAATAAAACCCTCTGCTCATTATTCAGCGGGGGAGTGTACAACATGACTTTTACCCACATGTGTGCCCACTACCCATGTGGATCGTCTGTGTAGTTCATGTGTCATGTCCACATGTCCTTGATGTCCTCAGTGGAGGTATGTCCCCTTCCTTTGGGCTGCAGACAGAGATTGGCACTCTGATGAAGCCTCTTACCGACATTTCATTAACATGTAGGACAAGATAACCTTCAGACTCCCCTCTGAAATTCATGAGGGGACATTTTATGAAGATGATTTGAATGATAATACACTGAAAGTCATAATTGTGTAACATTTAATATTCTATATTGCTTTTAGTCCAGATTGGATTTTAAATTAACACATATAATTACTTACTGGAAGGCAATCCTCTAGTCTTTGCCTCTTTCTTATTTAATCCATGGCACATTGTTGTCTCCTTATTGTCTCTATTTTGTTTGTTGTTTGTCTTTATGTTTCAGGCTATATTTTACTGCTTTATTTGTCATAGTATTTTTATATATGTATATATGTATTTGTATAGGTATTCCCAGTTTGAAGCATGTGTAACATGTGGAAAAGTAATATTATTCAAAAGGTGATATCTGGTCAGTAAATGAGCTAACAAAAAAAACAAAAGCATATTTCAAGGCATATATTCAAAGGCAAGGAACTATTTTCTACTCTGTTTCTATCTGCTATGTGCTGAGCAGGTTTGTTAAATATACTAAAAGAGGAGTTTTGCTGAATAAAAAGGGATACAGGCAGCATAAACATAAGCCCATTCATGTTTAATTCTTATTTATCTGCTGTGGGATGTTGATGTTCAGTTGAAATGTGAGGAGCATTTTCAAAATAATCTCAGGAAACCATTTAAAGGTCAGATTTAATTGTGCTGTAGTCAGAAAAGCTTTTATTTTTCACGTCGAACCATGACAGTCACAGATAATGTGTACTGCACTGATGGTAAAATGGTCATAACATAAGGTTGATGTACAAGGGCTGAGCAACCAAACATGAGCACCAGTACATGTATTTTACCACCACATCTGGAAAACAGATGTTGTGTTGGCATTGATAGACAGTTTTGTGAGTTAGATGAAAAAGAAATGAAATGCATTTGGTGTTATATTTTAGTTCTTATTTAAAAAAAAAAAGTAATTCAGAAGAATTAAAGTTGTTTTGTTAGGCTCACAGTGTCAGACTTTGGAAAACAACAGTGGTCTCTGCAAGCTATCCTTTGCTGTAGCTAGCTAACGTAAGTTAGGTTAGTTCGGTTAGCCATGAAGCTAAAAGACCTTGTTAGCTGACTGCAGCTTGCTTACTGCAACCTTAGATCAAGAGTTGAGTCCCTGTGGTCAACAAGGCTCAGCTCAACCAGGCTCTGTTGCCTCCACGTGCACAGCAGCTGGACACCAGACTGAGACTTGTCTGATACAGTGATACACAGCAGCTCTGACCAGGACTATGACTCCAGGAACAGAAGATACAGCTGGTGGGGACAGGAGATGTATGAAGAGGCAGCAGAGAGAGATAGAGTCTGACAGCAGCAGCAGGTGAAAACTACTGAGCCCCCCTGGTGACATTGAATAAAAAAAAAAATAATGCGTGGCCACGCATTACTATCTCGTGGCCATAATAACAACGTAATAACGTTTTTTTTTTATTCAATGTCACCAGGGGAGCTCTGTAGAAAACAATGTGTAGAGCTGGAATAATTTTACATCTTACTCTCTGAATTTATTCGCCCAAATGAGATGTGATTGAGGAAAGACAAGCAAACAGCAAGACTGTTTATGATTTTATTTGGTTTATGTTACGTTTAGATATAAACTAAACATAAGTTACTGGACAATTAAGCTCTTCTTAGTTGTAGAGGAGAGAAACTTGAAAGAGTTCAGTGTATTTATTTTGAAATTCTGTGAGTTTATTTTTTTATTTTATAAGTAGACATCTCTGCAACATCTTTTAAACTATATTCTGTCCATATCTTAGAAATTGGCCCTTTAAAGCATTACCAAAGTTATTAGAATTTACTGTGAGGGGATAAGAATGGACAACAATAATATTGCCAAATTTCATAGCAATCAATGAAATATTTATTGAATTATTTCATTCTTGATCCAAGCTAAAAATGTACTGTATAGGTCGATCTTCTATTATACATCTTTATTCTGCTCTCTTTGTGGTAAACATAAATGTCAATAACTCAGGTTTTACCATGTCGTGTCATTAAGTGTAAACCCATGAGACTTTAGTCCCTTCAATGGTATGATGCTAAAGACAAATGCAAAAAAAAAAAGCGGAGCTTCCTGACATGTCCTTGATTGTAATACACCAAACAATTTGTAATTTGTCACTTTCTGTGAAAAAGAAAAAAAAAAACTTTTCAGGAAACCATTGATTCCCTGACATGCCTCAGACAGACATCACTGTCAGCATCTCCTGTCTTTGTATTAAAGGGCAGAAGTTTACCTTTAAACTAAAAGGTCAGACTGAATCCCTCCAGTTTTAGAATGAATACACATTAAGAATGAGATCAGGACCTTTTTGCTCAGCTACACTGAAATGTTTTGTGTTTTTTATTTTGTGTATTATAGCCTCCAAACTCAGTTCACTGCAGTATCACCAGTATCTATCCTCAAAGCCCTTACCCTAACCACAGTGGAGCTCCTCTCACAACAACAATTTCATTAAAAAAGACGTATGATCAGCGTTATCTTTACAAGGACTGACAGCAACAACAGCAGCAGCTCCATCCCCTCTGACTGAGAGGAAGCCTACAGAATGAAAAGTCTGTTTTCTCCTCTCTCATTAGCCTTGACCGAGGTCAGAAGTCAGGACAAACGCGGAAAATTGATGAGCAGGTAAACAAAAGCAAAGATAAGATGTTCGATGTCACCAGTAACCAATGCATAAGATACTAATAAAGGCTTTCAAGTTTGATCAAAAAAGAAAAATTGAGATGTCGAGGATAAAATCTAAATGTCAAGAATAAAGTTGAAATGTTGAGAATAAAATCAGCTTTTCTAACTATTCAACTATCCAGTTAGGGGAGCGACATGGGAGCAACTGACAGCTATGCGAGCTGCCTGAGCATCAGGTCTCTGCCATTATTACATCCTTGGTGTGTAATGTAAAAGGTGAAGTGAAGCAACGGCATACTTAATTTGATATGTGTATCATATCAGTATTGTTAACTTATTACCAACGCAATCCAAGTCATACAACCAGCCACCAAAGGATATGAGGCTAGCTAAAACTGTGAGACTCTGTTTTGGTGTTGCTGAAATGATATGCTGTATTCACTCAACTTAACTAACAGGACTGTTTACAACTATTTCCAGGTTAGTCGGGATCCAAAGCAACTTTCCATCTTTCTCACTGTGTTGTGGCCACTGTTTCATCAAGGAGCACACTGGTTTGGGTAAGCCTACTCTCTCCTGATAGGTAGGTTTCCTCTGCCAGTTCCAAAACTCTCTCAGCTAGCATCTGGGTATAAAAGATAGGGTAAAGTCTATCCACACTCACTTGTTGGCGGCTGTAAGTTTTAGACATTTAGCAGTGCAGTGCATATCTTAATTTTTTCCATGGAGATGGTTTCTGAAGAAACTTTCTGTCAGGGTGCTTACATTTCTTCCCTTGTCCAGTATACACCTATCGAAGCCACCATCTATCTGGACGTCTACTTCAGGGCACTTGCCTACAGCATTTTAGGAAAGTGCTCCTTTGTTATGGTGTTCTCTGAGCCTTCTGACTTGTCTGGCATTGCCCGGCTCACAGCAATGGAGTGTCCATGTTTCCCTGAACCACTGGACTTGGCACAGTAGGAAACTGACTTTTTTTTCTTACCTGGGACAGTGCACTGTCTAGCCAAATGCCCAACCCCTCACACCGTAGAAAGATTGGCTGACTGTCGCTTCTATACTTGGGATTCACTTTAGCGCCACCCCACTTGCTGCCACTTCTGAATTCAGATTATGCATGGTGAGTCTACAAATTGCATTTGTTAATTCACTGATAGCTCTACCCTGTTGTGTAACTACTTCCTGCAGAGTAACTGCCAAGGTAGTCTGTATACTACAGATCAAGTCTGTCTTTTCTGAAACCTCGTCTGTGGTTTCAACTTCCAGGTTTCTGTTTCACGTCACATTAGTGTTGCAGGGGCGGTCTTCAAGGGTCCACATCATTGCCTCGTCTCTTATATCAAGTCAGGTTTCTCCCTAACAAGCCTATGTAGTTCATGTCTGAGGGTGGAATCCCCCAACCCCCTCAATGAATTGATCTCTCAAAGCTAGTTTCACAACAGCTACAGCATTATGGGACTGTGGGAGGGCTGAATTAAGCAGCTGGGAGAGGGCATGTGAATAATCACGCAAAGCTTTTCCTTCTACTTGTCTGCAAGCATAAAAAGCATTTAACAGTTGTGGTGTTGTGTGCTTCTCTCTAAAAGCTCTTCTCAAGTATGACCTCCTCTAGAGTTGCCCCCTTTAGTAGTGAAAGTCTAAAATCTGTTCCTCTCTACATAAACCCCTCACTCTTATCGCCCACTCCAGCTCTTTTGTTAACTTATCTACCATGTAAACAACTTTCCCAGTTTCACCACAAAAAGGTACAAAGTGGTTTCCCTTGGAAACAATGGACCTTGTTTGAACATCACCCAGATTAGCAATACTTGAGGTTACTGCATCATGTTTTCCACTCAGTTCCAAAATCTGTGACTGCCACTGTAACCTCCATCATCAGATAGAGAAACTGCGTCATCTTCACAGCTGGTTCCTGCCATGGGAGCAGCTGCCCCCTCATCTTGTGGACATTGTCAAGTCTCTGTTTTAGTAACTTTACTACAGCAGCGCAACACAGTCAACACCATTTGCTAGGTTTCTCTATCTGCAGTTTCATCAACTTCACCCCTCTACTCCTCCAGCAGGTCCACCGCAATGAGGCAGACATCTCTCTCATCTAAACAAAACGTTTTGTGGCTGTTGCATCAGTTTTCACTTCCATGTGTCTACAGTCTTATGTTTACAGTGACAATGCCAAGTTTATAATAATAATAATAATAATAGATTTAATTTACATAGCGCCTTTCAGGGTACCCAAGGACACTTGACAAAGTGGAATAAACATATATGAAAACAAACAAAGCAAAGATATAAGAATAAATGGAGCGCCCATCAGTCAGCATGGAGGGAACAGCCGCACCACTGTCAACACTGCCACCAGCACCACAGGGAACAGCACCCTCCGTCCAGAAGCGTTGTCATGTTATGAACTGAAAATAACAATCTCTAGTTCACCTGGCTACACAATGTTAAGAAATATAGCTGTACAATTACCATGAACTCCTGTGTGGTTTGATTCTTGGATGTTTGTGGTGTTCCTTATACGGCTTCCATAGACAGCTTGTTACTATGTTTAGGAATTTGATTTTTATTGTAAGGTTTTCCATTGATAAACAATTAAACCATTGTCGTTGTTGGTAATGTCAAGCCAACTCAAGTAATGGAAGTCTCATGTCGTCCATATGATATGTTTATAATAACAAGAAACTTGTCATTTTGTTTCACTTTATTCATTTCAGCACTGAAAAAAACTGAGATGTGGACAGTTAGAGGTCTGGACTCAGCTTTTATTGAGTTTGATTTAGTTTAGTTACATAGATTTTGATAAAAAAAATTGGTGTAAAGTGAGGCCATGAAATGAGACAAACAGATTTGTTTTCAAAAGATAGTGCTGTCATATGCTCTGTTGTACTTTATATTTATAACTGTGAGTATTTTGGAACATAATATGTCTTAATAAACCATGCCTGCTTCTGACAACATAATCTTCCACATAAAGAAATTGATTTCTTATTATCACACATAACGTCCTAATTCTTCATCAATTACGTCAAATTATTGAAAGCTCGCTTTGATGTGTCTGTCTCTGTTCTCCCCGCCCAAGATAAATGGGTGTCTAATCACACCCACTCATGTCTCTGTGATGATTTTATATGCACTCTGAACTACAAATGTCAACATCAAGTAACGCAATATCAAAGCAAATAGTAACAACGTAATGCTTAGGTGTAAATCCCAGGGGCAACAGGATGGGAAAGGGGGAACAGGACCCCCACATACTGAGGAAATAGATTGGTACTGGTAATTTTAATAATAATTGAACATTCTAATATAAAGGATATGTTTGTGTTTCTTTACTGAAAATACCACGTTACAGATCACATGTGAGCCAAAACATATGTAATACATGAATTTGATAAAAGTTACTTATCAACCATCAACAATTGCTGTTGTCTGCCATGTTTCAGCGTCATATGACATCATCTCAGCACATAGTGTAGCATACTTTCATAATTCTAATCTTGAGGAAGAAGTTTTTCTGATTATTCTGACAAGTTAGAAATAATATACATGCACTTTCAAAATAAAGGCACAAAAAAGACTTGGTTAGATTTAGAAAACGATCAAGGTTTCACTGGAAATACAAAAATTGTACAAAAATTTCCTGGCAATCCCTTTTATAGTTGTTGAGCTATTACAGTCTGGATCAAAGTGGAGAACAATCAACATCTCTATCCACAAAGACACTACACTGGTGTAGCTAAAACTGGTCTATCACAGTACACAAACATTTAGATTATTCTGCAGGATAATTGTGCTTTCTGAGTTCTTAATACATGTGAAGTTATCGTTTGGCAGATGTTGTTTTCATACAGCACTGCATGGTGGAGATTTAAAGAGATGTCTGTGACTGCTGTGGGGACATAAATGGAGCCTCAGGGAGTGAATACATGTTCCTCAACATGCCAATATTATTGCTGCAATCACTAAGTGCAGCATCGACGTGATGCATAAAGCAGGAGATTAACAGAAGGCCACCAGTTGTATTGAGGATTTGGAGCCTGTTGGGGATCGATCAGTGGCTTCTCACTAAAAGCCACGTCTCATGGCCCTATAATGGGTAAACATCTCTTTTTCATTGTGTTGGATGAATCAGCTGCAGTCCCAGAGGCAGCTTCTCTGTGAGCACGACAGTAGACGGGCACACATCTCGCCTTATTATTATTTATATATTTCTCATTATCAGGTTTCATGCAGCCAACTTCTTATAGCACTTTTGAATTTTTAAATCACACAATTCTACAGTCATGTGTCAGCTCACTCCCGTCACATATGTCAGCTGTCTTGGCTGAATCATAAAGAAAAACACAGAAATATGAAGCACTCTGGGAAGAGAGTTTGTGAAGATGAAAATGAGACGGCTTTAACCTTTCTGCTGCTGAATTATGCAGATGGAACATCGGCCAGGAGCCCCCTTTGTGAATACTTCCCATGACAGTCAGGGAGTAATATGCTCATCATGATGGATGTAGATCAGGGTCCCATAGGTGCTGATGACATACAAATCTCAAATCATATCCAAAGATCACCACATCCACACTGCTGCAAATTAATATCAGGCTCTGGAGATGCCACAAAAATCTGTGTAAACTGTATATGGCCAACATGTGTCCTTTAATGACACATTTATGAGCACTAATGCTAATAGGTAATTGAGAGAGCATATGGCTTTGAAAGTCATAATTTTCACTGGGTGGAGAGGAAGGCAAAAAAAGCCTTTCTTCTCATGAAAGAAGGGGAATTTGAATGTATTAAAATTGGACTCAGAATGGAGATGTCCATAAACGCTTTAATACATTTGTGACCTTTAATGCAAATGGTTTATTAAAAGGTGAGAGGCAGAGGAAGAAAAAGACCCATTCATAAATAAGAATAGAAAAAATGAGAGGGTATGCTCTATAATAAATTCACAATAACACAACAGAAAAATAAACCACAGTGACTCATACCCCTTGACTCTATAAACTGGATAAAACAGAATGAGATAAACTAATAAAACTTTTAGTGTCCACAGAAACAGATGTTCAACTAAACAACACATTTCTTTTTACATCAAACTCTACATCAATTAATTACAGACTGTGCTGACGACAGGCTCAGCACAAAGCAGTCGCCATGATCAAGACTGATGCTATTTGTTCTCCATCTTATTGGATGCTTCCTGACTGCACTCAGCAAGTTAGGATTTATGAGGAGCTGAAATGGATGACAAGGACACACAGTTTATAAGAGATAATATAATATCAGATACTGGTGGGGATCAGCAGAGGAGAGAGTGCAGTGTATGAGTGCTATTATATGATTGTGCCAGTAGATGCTTTTCTTCCCTGGTTTGAATGACATGAACAGATAAACAGATTATTATAGTATGGGAACAATCTACGTATTTATATGTATCTTGTGATGTGCAAATACATTGATTGTCTCTGGTCTCATTCAATACCTTTCCAGGACTAGAATCTATTTGACACTAATTTTATTAATTTGATGCACTATTCTTGTTTTTCTATTGATTCCTGATGTGGTAAGTAAGTACAAATACTTTGTTTCTGTGGGCTACTCAAGTAAATTTTTGAGGTATCCAGACTTTACTTTATTACAAATTTTGACTCCCTACATTTGAGCATAGATATTTGTATTTTCTCCTCCTCACATTTTCAAAGCAGGCTTGATACTTTTGTTTGAATTTAGCAAGATGAAACTATGGTAAAGACTTAAGAAGATGCAAACAGACAGAGAGGGAGACTGGAATGGGGAGAAAAGGCATGTTAGTGTCTCGTATCTGCAGAGACTCCGCAGGCCTCTGTGTGGATTTTCTTATTTTATCACTTTGTTGCTGCTCGGGACGCTTTAGCAGCTCAAAATGTGGCTCTTGGAATGAGACACAACAATCAACAATCTTTGTAGTGTTGTTAGGACCAGCTGAGAAAATTCCTACTATAGACTGTGTACAGAGTGAACACCAGTAACGGGGAATCAGGGTATGATTCCAGAGAGGGAGACTGAGAGACGGGCCTTCCTTGGATGTGGTATTCAAGGAAGGCAGCAGGCATGCAAATTATCCACTCTTGACTCTGGGATTTTTGAGGCCCTGTAATTGGAATGAGTACAGCAGCTGGAAAAGCAAAACTATGAATGGCTATTCCAAAACACTGACCCTCAGGGAGGTATGCATTTATCAGAAATAGAGCTTGGTGTTTATGGCCTGTTGGTCTATCACTCTAGTGGGTGAGGTGCATGGCCCACCGATCGACATCTTGGCCAAGCACGTGGTTGTCTGGTCAGAGTGATTGATACACTTTGTACAGTTGGTACAGTTGTTTCAGAGGTCCCCAGTTCATGCTACAAAGTTGGGTTAGTGTGCAAGTTCCACCAGCTTATACCACGAGTGGCTTGTCCACTCCCCGCTGTACTGCCCAGCAAATAAGGCTGAGGAGGTTGCTTCTACCCCTCAGTGCTGGAAGGGATGAGGAACCAACCACCAAGAGCATCATGTTACAGAAAAGACACATGGACAGCTCACTATCGCTGGGAGCATAACCCCGTGACACACACAGGTGGCTCGGAGAGTCCTCTTTCCTAAACCAGGAGGGAATGTTACTCTGGTCCTGTGAAAAGAACTGGTGGTCACTGATGGTAGTACAATGGCTTCCCACATCTGCGTCAATAAGGCTAAGAGTACAATGGGCGGCTATGGACTGAAGCCTGTGTGGCTCTCATCTGGCCTCTACTGGTGAGTCTGCAAGACATATCCAGAGGCCGTATAAAATCAGCCACGTATTGCGGGAAGAGCGCTGGCATGATCCCTGCAACACATAAGACTGTCTGCCTCCTGCCTAAATCTCCTGCATCCTGTCCCAAGGCTTTGGGAGGGACAAGGCATGCAAGTGGCCACTACCCTAAGTCCTTCTCCACAACAAGGGGCTTGTCCAACCATAAACGGACCAAACATCCTAACAGTTATGCTGAGGATGTTCAAACAATAAGTGGAAGCAAAAAGAACCGAAAGTGGATGTCTGTGGAGATTGCCTAACTCAAAGGCCTTCTCTGATCGCAGCACCCTACTCCCAAAGTCATCTCAAGTGTGGTATTGCATCCCTGTTGCACAGATGTCCAAGGACATGGACCTTTCAGGTCTAGACTATTCTTAAGCCCTGTCTAGACGGCTGCCTTAAGCAAGGTATGGTGGTATCTCGCCTAGAGATCAATTGCTATGTGTAGTAGCAGGCCTTAGTTTGGTCAAGGGCATAAGAACCACATCCTAGGGGCACCAAATCCTCTTCTGAAGAAGCACTCCAGGTATGCTCGGTTTCGACTGAAATACTGGAATGATAGAACTGGTCTCGCAACGTGGAAACTCGATGGGAATGATGCTTCCACCTGCTGGATCAAGACTAAGATGGTGACTTGGGGTTATCGGGAGATACGGGAGAGGGAAGAAGAGTTTGTGAGCCTTAGACAATTATCTGACCTACTCAAAGCAGATACGGTCCCTGTCTGAAGCCCGATAACCCCAAGGAAGTTCTCGGAGTGTTGTCTCGGATGAAGCGCAATACCACTCCAGGTCCCGATGGGGTTAAGTCTAACAACCTCCTATGATTGGACCCCAAAGATGAGCAGCTCTCGCATCTATTCAATGCAATGGTGTACTGTGGGAAGGTGCCCTGTTGCCTGAAGTGTAGTTACCCAAAACATCTGAAATACAGTGGTTGACTGAACATATGGAGGCCACTACAATCGACCGATTCTATTGCAAGCCTTCTCTGAGATCCTCACTTTGGAGGTCTGTGAGGTTCATGTCCATCAGAAGGGCTTTGTCAGGTCCCCTGGCTGCTCGGAAAATCTAGCTTTTTTTTTGTCTGATTCTGCAGACATGCAAGCAAAACAGAACATCGCTTAATGTCGTCTTCATCGACTTCGCGATGGCTTTTGATACAGGCTCCCATAAATCCACTTATGGATTTGATGGTCAGTTGCGGGACTTAATCAAAGACTCATACAAAGTTCTGTAAAATGTCTGCCCTTAAAGTGAATCCTGGAAAATGTCATGGCTTTTCATTGAGGACAACTCGTCTGCTGTAGATTGGTCACGAAAGCATAGCAGCGGCTGTCATGTTGTTTTTTAGTTGAGTTATTTTCTGTTCTATTTTGTAGGTGTTTCTCCTTGTGTGTCATGTTTTGCATTACGCTTCTTGTGTTTGTCTTTTCCTCCCCTTTTCCTGTTCACCTGTGTTTAATTACTTATTTGAGTCAGTGTTTTCCCTAACTCTTTGTAAATTAATCTGCACTATCACATCATGTTCCTTAGTACTGTTCTGCTCCTTTTGTCAGGCCTGGACTAAAAAGAGGACTCAGATGCAGAGTATGAACAGAAATGGCAAGCTTTTATTCTGAAAATTCGCTTATCTTCTCTTAAGATAGAGCAACAAACAAACAGGCTATAAAATCTCTTTCTCAACTTGGTAAACAGGGTAACTAGGAAACAAACACATAAAAGAAAACACGGATGTCACGAGGCGGAACTTTGATTTTGATTTTATGAAGCATGCTTTTATTTTGGCTTTGTTTTAACTTTATTTTATTGCATGCCTTTATTTTGGAATGTGGTGTGTGTCTTTTGACTTTGTTTTTACTTCCGCCATCGTGTAATCAAGAGTAAAGGACTTGCACCTGTAGACCCAAGACAATTGTTAGACAAAGTTGGATAAAAGCGACCTCGAGGGAGAGAAAGCGAGAGATCCCACGGACTGAGGAATGAGAGAACAGAGCGCAACGAAGCACAGCGGAGCATAACAGGAGGAAAAGCACGGCAGCGACATTGACCTGGAGGAAGTCTGAGACCACATACACAGAGGAAACGTAAACAGCAGTCACTAGCGGCTACAAGTGGGAGAAGGTAACACTTCTCCCTTCCGCTTCAGTCCCATTAAAGACCGGTGTTTGTTGTGGCGCAAAGTGTGCAGGACTGTGTCAGAGTAAAAAGCTAAAACAGCTGAAAAAAACAGCTAAAACATCTGAGTTTCCCTACTGGCTATGCCGGAGGAAGGAGCAAGGCCAACCGAAAGTGGACGCCGGCAGAGACACACAAACTATTGTTTAACCTCCTGCCCTGTGTTGCAGCATTATTTTATATGTTTTATTGTTTCAGCTGTTTTAGCTGTTTGTACTCTTCCAGTTCTTTAGGGAGGAACTTTTAGTTTTAAGTGCTCTTAAAATAAATATCGTTTCCCCTATATTTTGATTGTGTTCACTGTTTTAAAGCACCACTTGTTTTTAACTGCTCTCCCCTGGTAAAAAGAACCTTTTAACATTTTTATCCAAATTTTAATCTTGATTATTTTAAGAGGTCCTAGGCCTCAAACCAAAAACCTAGGTGGCGTTGTTGGCCCAATTTTATTTTTCTAATATTAGCCTTTCCGCCCGGCTCACACGGAGGTAAACCTCAAAGCAAAAAATAAAGAACAACGGAAAATCACTCCCACAGGAGGCAAAGTAAAAGGCTGGGAGCTAATCTATTCTTAAAAGGACAAAGCCATGAAAATTAACAACAAAAAAACACTCCAACGGAGGAATAAGAAAGGCTATAAACTTATTCTACGCTGCACGTCTGAGCTGAAAAATTATTAAACAAAAACACTCCCAAAGGAGGCAAGAAAAATGGCTACAAAATTAAACTGAGTGTAGCAGGTAGAAAGCGGCAGTCTGATAAAATGTCCCTTGCGAGTAGCCACACTTTACTTCCGGGTCTTAATTGACCAGCTGGACCATCATACATAAGCCGTGGCATGTCGATGCTCTCCCTCTCTCTGCTTCTTGGTCCGCGACTGTGTCAGCATGTGTGTGTGCCATCCTTGTCCAGCTTGGTGTCGGCTTCTCCCCTCATCTCTGACTGTGTCAGTGCGTGTGAGTCTGCTGTCCTGGTCCAGCTTGGTGCCGGTTTCTCCCCTCGTCTCTGACTGTGTCAGCGCGTGTGAGTCTGCTGTCCTGGTCCAGCTTGGTGCCGGCTTCTCCCCGCTTCTCCGCGACCGCGTCAGTGTGTGTGAGTCTGCGGTCCTGATCCATTTTGGTGCCAGCTTGTATGGCGAACTTTGCGGACGCTGCGAGTGGTGTATGGAGGTAAAAGACGGACTTTGTTTTATATTGTGTACTTTATTTTTTACAGTGGTTTGAATTATTTGTTCTGTTTTGTTGCAGATTGCCACTGCTGTTTTGTTTTGTTTAGGTTTTGTTGAGTTTAGTCTGCTTTTTTCGTGTGATTCGGTTGCTTAGTTTTCATGTAGGTTGTAGTTAATTCTTCTAGGTTGGGTTTATTTTTGTTTTGTCCCACTTAATCTGTTTATTATTACTTTCCACCAAGGAGGAAAAGAAACTAACAGAGCTGCATTGCCTATTTGTGTTTGTTTTTAGTATGGAGAGTTAATGTGTCCCCCTCTCTCTGTGTGTGCGTGCTGTAGGGGCAGCGGCAAGCGAGGCCGGCCGACGGTGGAGGGTTTGGTGATAGAGTCTCTCACCTGTACTTCACACCCCCTCTGATTTTGTGTGCTTGGTAATTATTTTTGCATGCCCCTCACAACTTATAGTTGATTCCCTTTTTGTTTGGTTTTGCTGTGTGCATGTGTGTAGGACACTGGAGTGGGGTGAGTACTCTGTCCCAGTGTGAATTGTCCCTCTGCCGTCTGCGGCCTCGGCCGCCCATCCTCAGTACTCTCCTAGTCATTTTAACTGCTAGCTTTAATAAATTGTCTCTCTTAATATTATTAATTGATGTTGGCAGCTCTGTAAATAAAAGTGTAATCTTGGTGGGAAACACCCTTGTCTCGGTCCATCATTTTTGTTGATCTGTATCAGTGAAAGAAACCTGTGGCATCTTTATTGGGTGATTGAAGTATTTAAAGGACCAATAAGATCCAAAGTGGATAGTGATGTTGCGGGCCTTGCCACGGTCTGGTCACATTCGCTTCAAAACTGAGCTGACAAATTTACAACGAAAAATCATTCTTCTTAAGAGGAAACAAGGAATCAAGAATACAAATGTGGTGGCACTTGGCATGGATTAAGTCAAGGACTGTGGCCATAGGCTGGGGTACACGACTGAACGAAATACTCTGGCACAGGACAAAGGGAGACGCGGACTATGAGACACATGAGGGTAATGGGAAACAGGTGGAAACAATATGGGATCGGGGAGACGTCAGACCGGTGACACATGACGTAGGGCAAGTGAACTGAAACGAGAGGGGAGTTACTTTTCAAAATAAAACAAGAAATTCACAAGACACAAAAGCCCAAGACGAGACACCCCTCACTGCGGTGTGACAGTACCCCTCCCTCTAGGGCCGACTCCTGACGGCCCAGACTGTTCAGGATGATCCCTATAGAAGTCATCAATAAAGGTGGGGTCTACAATGTGACGGGAAGGGATGCATTGTCTCTCCTTTGGTCCGTAAACCCTCCCAATTCACTAGGTACTGTCTGCCCCGGCCCCGGTTGGGTACTGCCAACAACTGCTTAACTTTATAAACTGGACCACCGTCAATCACCTTAGGTTGCGGGGGAGGTGCGGCGGCTGGAACCATAGAACTCTCTTTGACTGGTTTTACCTGGCTTACATGGAAGGTCGGTGTACGCGAAGGGACTGAGGCAGACGAAGCCGTACTGCTGCGGGGCCGATGATCCTGGTGATGGGAAACGTACCCACGAACCGTGGCGCCAGCTTCTTGGAGGAGACTTTGAGGTGCAAGTCTTTGGCTGAGAGCCACACTCTCTGTCCTGGCTGATATGCAGGAGCAGGCGCCGCTTTCTTGACCTGATCCCCCTGTCAGATCAGCACCTGGCGGGCAGCTGTCCAGAGGCGGTGGCAATGTTGAATCGTGGCATGGGCAGAGGGGACCGACACCTCTGGTTCATTATCTGGAAAGACTGGGGGTTGATAACCATAAGCACACTTAAAGGGAGACAAGCCTGTGACAGATGTTGGCAATGAATTATGCGCATACTCAACCCAGACCAAGTGTTTGCTCCATGTGGAGGGGTTCTGAGAGACCAAGCACCTGCGGCCGGTTTCCAGTTGTTGGTTTAGGCTTTCGG
>OZ023163.1:30984862-30997362 GCA_963678695.2 Diplodus puntazzo
ATGTGCATAAATTTTAAAAATGTACAAAGTTATATGTAACTATTTACATTTAAATGCAGGCAATGCTCAGGTCTGCCTGAGCTCCTTCCAGCTGAATGAAGAGCTGTTCTGCCTGCTCCACATTCAAGCAGTCTACTCATTGTTTTGACTCATTAAACAAAAAACCGACTCCACTACACACTAAACACACTACACCAAACACTACATAACACACTAACTATACACTCCAAACACGCTAAATGTCACAAATCTCTCAACTCGCTGTCTGTATACCGACCGTCGTTGCCTGTCAATCATCCGCCGACGTCCGTCCCACAACTTCCTGTTCCTCAACAACCAAACTTGCTGCTTGGACACTTTCGTGACAAAAGCACGTTTTTACCGTTTCTTCCTGCACCAGACACATATCAAACGTGACGGCAATGTCGGCGAAAAAGCGTGGCGGACATTATTTACCCTAAGTCCGGTTTTGGACGTGGCGGTGCGTCCGGTCCGTCGACTCGGTAGGTGGGCCGTGTGGGTTAGCTAGCGGCTAGCAGCTAGCTACACATGAACGTCCACAGATTCCGATTCCACTTTGTTGTCCGCGCGTCTCCGCATCTCCTCAGACCCGAACAGACTCGGTCCGGACTCGTTTAGACTCACTAACGGTCAGTTTAGATGCACAGAACAGAACGGGACTGAACCGCCGGCAAAATCCCTGTCCAGCTTGCGCCGCTGCAGGCATAAATCCGCTCTCCTCAGACCCGAACAGACTCGGTCCGGTCTCGTTTAGTCTCATTAATCCACAACAGTCAGTTTAGATGCACAGAACAGAATGTGACCAAACCGCCGGCTAACTCCCAGTCCAGCTCGCACCGCCGCAGGTATAAATCCACTTGTTTCTTATGTCGTGGCTTGAGCGCTGCAGTGATTGGCTCTGGTGCGCACGTGACTGTGGTGGCTCCGGTGGACTATGCTCCCAAATTTGTAAAGCATTTATGAAATAATTTATTCACGGTATCATTGCAGTCCAAACAAATGCGAAGTTGCACACCACTGAACCAAGCAGCAGCCATGTTGAAACTCTCAGGTCAGTCTGATCCTGATCCGCAGAGATATTTGAGGCACAGAAACACACACAGACAGACAGACAGAGATTCCTTGCTTTTATAGAGAGACTAGTTCAGTTTCCTCTTTGTTTAAATAATGTTTTCTTATTGATTTAAACACATAGTATGATGTATGCTGCATGGTGACTCAATCACAACAATACTAAAGATATCAGTAGTTTGCAATTATTGAATTTGTTGTCATTTTTCAAGCATATACCATTGCTGGTGAAAATCTAGGTGAAATTTCCATGGACAAAATTGTTTGCAAGTTTTATTCACGTTATGTTTAGTCTTCCTTACTCACTCTCTGAGTCATAGCAAGTTATAGCGACATATGACAAAATGAAATGCAGTGTTACGTTGAATAAGTTCACAGATTTCTTTGGGTTTGTGAAAAGTTTTGAACATTTACACCTTCTGGTTGGCAGTTGGAAGTATTCCAATATATGCAACAAAAAATAATAAACACACTGAAAAATCCAATCTCAAATAAAGAAATATAAAGGAATTGAGAAAGGGGAAATAAAAATAAAACAAACAAATTAAAATAAATAAAATGAAAAAAATGCAGAGGTCTACTCACATTTACATCCCACCAAACATTTCTAATCTCCACAAAAATCAAGAGTGTAAAATAATATTCCCATGAAATGTTTTTTTTACTTCATGGACCATTCACGTTGCCAATGTATTCACAACAGTTTTCGCACTTTGTCATATATTTCTCTGCCCTGTCTGCTGAAAGGGCTCCCCTGAAATCCTCATAATAAATTGTTTTCCCACCATTATACCAACGTGAGTCCTTGGATCCATCCTGAGACATCATTTGTAGATCACTAAGAATGTAGAGCCTTGGGCTGAAATCAAAGTTACATTGGGTAATGTTCCTTATACAGCAATGAATCTTCAACTAGTAGTTCTAAATCAGAGGGCTTTTCCATAGTAGATGAATCAGGGTCTCTTCAGAGCTGAAATACTTCCAACAGTCAGCGTTATCTCTAAGCTTAAATGTAAACAGTCTGGAAGGGTTCCAGTAAAAGCAATTAAAAATCTTAAATTGGATGAATCTAATTTTGATATCTTTTGATATCCTAGTGACATTTTCACATATTTTATGTTCAAATCTGCAGCCCAAATTGACTTTAGCGTATAAATAGATGCATAATGTATAAATAGAAACCATTACATAATAAACAGATGCTTCTTGTCCCCATTATTCTAGTAGTCTGAAGAGGAGATCTGACTGTTGAGGTGGGATTTTTTTCCCTATAACATGAACAAGAAAATGTTGGAGTTGCAGGTATAGTTTAGCTGCTTAGCTAGCAAGGACTCGTCGCGCTGCTACGTTATCAATTAGATTTTGAGTTTAGTCAACACGTGAGAACTCGTCTGACACGGAGAGTCTCCTGTTGTGTGCTACATGTGTGAAATAACAACTATAGTCTGGACTTTGTCTGCAGAGTATCTGTGTAAACGGCTTCATACAGCGTCTCTCCCTACCCTCTGGCACCGTGAGTTACCATGGTTACAGGAACGCCCTGAAACTTTATAATGATGATATAAAAGAAGTTTTTGGTTAGTTTGACAGATAACTCGCCATCAGACTGACAAGAATGCAAAAGTTGCTGTTTGTATGATGTATTTTTCTGTTAAACAATAAAAGGCTCACTTTAAACAATATTATTAATAACAATAATAATTAATGATGATGATGATGAGAAGAAGAAGTAGAACAATAGCGTACTGAAAGTTCTGTAGATGGTTGATTATTTGAAAGTAAATCTTGAGAGAAGCTTGGCAAAAAAAATGGCACAGTTTGATTTAATAGATTGAAAATTACACGGAAAAGACAAAAATCATTTTAAGTGTGAATAGAACAGCTGTTCAGATCATCCACCTGTAAAACGCTGTTGGTCAAATATTTAAACTTGATGTCTGCATTAGAGAACATGGTGTGGGGTGAAGCTGTGAATCTTTTTTTTTTTAGCACGTGTCAAGTAAAATGCCCTGTAACATGTTTCACAAATTGGGAACATGACTTGGCTACAGCTCAGATTTTTTTTTTGGGTGAGAACTGTACTAAGCTAAGAGAATGAGAAAAATAGTGAACTAGCCTACAGATGCAGCCAATAGAGATGCTAACCTGTAACCTACTGTAAATGTAGCCTAGGCTAAGAAATGAAAGGACATGCAATGAATCAGAATATTCTAAGGCCATGTTCAGTCCCAGTGTGAATTATCCATCAATAATATTATTTGGATGTTTGGATGGATAAGTAATAATATGACTAAACATGGCATTAAAATATTAGGTCATGACTCAGTAGTATAGTTAGACTTTTCATTTTAAAAAATTCAACAGAGGACGAGACAGGAGAGAGAGATGAAGAGGTTGAGGGGGCAGAGACAGGAGGAGAGGAGAGAGAGATGAAGAAGAGGAGAAGGAACCAGTGAGATGCATGTGGAGTCAGTCAGGTCCATTATCGGCCCATGACCCGGCTACATACAAAGGCCAGAGTCACGACTCTGATGAAGAAAAAGGTAAGACTTCTTGTCAGCTATGGTATTACTGTAGGTGTTGTTAAGTCTCTCTCCCTCTCACTCAATCACCATAGCCTATACCAAACACTTAATGTATACAGTTATAGATCATCTTAGTTGTGGTTTTTGGTTTCCCGGGGGGGGGGGGTGTTGTCTGCTGAATGTGGACCTCGGTATTTCAAAAATCCTGGCTACGGCCCTGATTCTAAATGCAGGATTCAGAGTTAAGATAAACATTCAAATTAATGACTTGAGATATCTTCCTCCATACATTAAAAAGGTTGGCTATGATAAGGCGAGACTGTAATTTAGAGGCTCTTTTACTAGACAGTGCATATATTGGGGCAATTAGGGAAAGCGGATTACACTCAAACCACGGAGGGGCCCTTTCAGGTGGCACCACCAATTGAGCTACAGTCATGTGAAAAAAAAGGACACCCCATTAAATATTCAGTTCTTTATTAAGAAATGTTCATATTTCGATGTCTAACATTGTCTTGACTTATCTCTGGAAAAGAAAGTGATGTAATTGCAGGCAAACAACAATAATTAACCTTGTTTTACTCATTAAACAAAAGATATCACAAAAAAATGCATATTCTAACTGAGGAAGAAGTTAGGACACCCTACCCCTAATAGCTACCATTACCCCCTTTCGCTGACATAACTTCAGTGAAACGCTTCTTGTAGCCATCTACCAGTCTCTGATATCGGTCTGAGGACAGTTTGCCCCACTTCTCAACTCAGAATTCTTTCAGCTGTGAGATGTTTCAGGGGTTTCTTGCATGTACAGCCCATTTCAAGTCACCCCACAGCATCTGGGTGGGATTAAGTTCTGGGCTTTGACTTGGCCATTCCAGGACTCCCCATTTCTTAGTTTTCATCGAGTCCCTGGTGGATTAACTAGTATGTTTTTGGCAGGGGCGCCGCCGGGGATTTTGGGCCCCATGAAAAAAAATCTAGTTGTGCCCTTGTATAGGTTGCCCATGTCTCAAAGGGCCCCCTGTCAGTGCCAGGCCCTTGGAATCATCCTAACCTTTCCCCCCCTGGCGGCACCCCTGGTTTTGGGTCACTGTCATGTTGCAGGGTCCAGTTCTGCTTCAGCTTTAATTTTTTTTACAGATGGTCTCACATGTTCCTCAAGCACCCTCTGATTCATGGTGGATTCTAAGATGGTGAACTGGCCAGGTCCTGCTGAAGCAAAGCATCCCCAAACCATGACACTTCCACCTCCATGCTTCACAGTTGGAATGAGGTTCTCTTCCTGGAATGCTGTATTCGGTTTATGCCAAACATGTCCTCTGTTCTGGTGTCCAATAATTCAGTTTTAGACTCATCCGTCCAAAGAACATTATTCCAGAAGTCCGGGTCTTTGTGTACATAATCTCTGGCAAACTTCAGCCTGGCCTTCATGTTTTTCTTAGAGAGCAAAGGTTTCCTCCTCCCGTGGGAGTTAAACTTTCTGATTGTAGAGGCATGCGCTTTCACATCAACCGTAGCAAGAGCCTGCTGTAGGTCCCCTGATGATATTTTGGGGTTTTTGGTGATTCTTTTAGCAACTTGTGGTCTGCTCTTAGGGTGAATTTGCTTAGACGGCCAGGCCTGGGCATGTTGGCAGTTGTATTGAAGGTCCTCCACTTGTAGACTATTTTCCGGACTTCAATAGTCAGGAGTACACCAAACCAAATGTCTGAGGTTAAAATAGGGCAAGCGTCCTTCAAAATGCTGAGTAATGATGTTCAAATCATGTGCACCTGATGTGATACACCTGTGTGTGATTTGTGCCATTTTAAGTGGGAATAAATGTGGGGATGTCCTAATTTGTTCCTCACTGGAAATTATAATTTTTTTTTAGATGACATTTTACAGAAAGTTTAAAAACGTATTTTCTTCAGTTTTAATTGTTTAGTTATATAACCTGAATCTCTCCGAATTGTTAAAATTGATATTAAATATCCAAATGTCCAAAATGTTCAAAAACACACAGGCTTTCACGTGGTGTCCTAATTTTTTCACATGACTTTATATGCCTCAGACAGAAAGCATAATGGTATAATATTAATTTAGAAATGTCATGTTGACTTGATGTGGTGGAGTACTTCAAGTATTCTGCTCACACAAGCACAACACTCCCCTTTATGTAAACACACATGCAGGAGCTTTACTTTTTTGTTGCATAATGATGAATGTGCTTGAAATTGCTGAGTTTGTTGGATTAAAAGGATGCTTCTTTGTTGAGTTGCAGGGCCATTAAGACAAGGCTGCCCTGCTCTTTGTGCCCTCGGGTATATAAAAGAACTGGGCTCATCACAGAGCAGAGCAGAGCACAGCGCAGCACTCCTAACTAGTGTAGAGGTCATCCATAGAGCTAATCACAGTGAGACAGAGAGGAAGCACGGTGGACAGCAGGATCAAAAGCATCCAGAGTGAAGACAAATATCCACCACGGCATCGGCTGAAAAAAGATGAAACAGGATTAGGGAGAGCTCACTGTTTAATGTAAAACTCCTTTGTGTGTATTCAGATCACGTGAAGCTGTCCTGCATGCAATGTTGGACTGAACAAGATGAGGTTGGCTTGACACAGAAGCACACTTCAAAGCTGACAAAGCGTGTCTTGTTGTACCATAAATGTAACAGACTCTACAGAACCCAGCGAGGTTGTGAATGTGATTGTAAGTCTTTGAAATGTGAAAAAAAAAACCCTTCATCCTGCTTGTTTTATCTTTCACACCGCTGTTCCACAACAATTAGCTGTCAATGATCTGTCTGCTTCACTTCTCAGTGCCTTCCAGGAGAACCAGGAAGCAGAGGGCCGTCCTAAGCAGACCACACCTTAGGGTGTGGCTTCATTGATAAAAGGCCGCCTCAGTCAGTCTGCTCACTGTCTCTGGTGGCTGAGCAGCTGACTGCTGCTATGGCCTACAACCTGCTGTGGTTTGGTGTTTGTTCCCTTGTATACATATACACATGCACACACACACTACATTTGATGCAACACACACCCACGTTATGTTCCTTTTGGGTTGTTTAGTTAAATAAACACCGAAGTGTTCTCAGAGCTCTGTGTGTCTTCTCTCCTTTGTTTCAGCCTGAGAGCCAGGGTTGTAACAAATGGGGGCTCGTCCGGGATATTCCAGAATCCTGGATAGTATGGTTGCTTGGTAGGTTTCAGCTGTAGTGTTGGCTTCATCAGTGGTCTGTTGTGACTACCAAAAGCTGATGTTGTTGCTGCAGCCTGAGGAAAGCATTTGTTTGGGGAGAGGCTTTCACATCTCTGGGGAAATGTTTGTTGGGTCAGTGTGTGATGAGGTTGTTGGCTCAGGAGTTGGTGTTGCTAACCTGCCTGCATTTTGTTGCCCTTAATCACTGTGGTGCTATGAAACAGCCTAAGTCAGTGGAACTACTTTCCCGGTAAGCATAAGAACGACCTACACCTGTGAGCTCGTTGTTTATTGTTTTGGTTTGTTGTTTTTGTGCACTAGCGTGGCCACAGCAAGTTTTGCTTTGGGTACACCTCCGTGACTGTCCAGGTGGGTCGCTATTTCGATAGTTGCCCGGCCGAGTCATTGGGCTCTGTGTTTCAATTTCCCACCAATTGCTAGTGCATGAAGACTAGGGTTGAGAGAGTCAGCTAGCTTTCTGGTTAGGTAGTCAGCTAGGGGAAAGGATGTTCCACATTGTGGCTGTTGCACTGGGTTAAGGGGAATTTGTCCGGTTGTTGTGCTGTGCAGGTTAGTCCAACTTGAGTTTTGCCAGGGAGCAAAACATTTTTTCCCTTCTGAGTCTGGTGTGGGTTGGTTGCTGTGGTGTTAACCATGTCTGCTGTTGAGTTTGTGCAGAATCCCAGGGAGGATCTGTTAAACACCTTCACTAAGGAGCAGTTATTTAAGGTGGCTGACCATTTTGACGTGGAAATCCCTAGTAAGGTCCTCAAAGATTGTATCTTGAGTACGATTAAGGACCATTTGGTGCAGTTGGGGGTGTTGCCTGCTGCTGTTGAAGACAGTGATGCTGTAAGTGCATCAACTCCTGCCTTACCTGCAGTTTCTCCCCAAGTCAGTCCCCCAGAACAGTCTTTGAAATTTGTGCGGCCTGTGGTTGGCATGTCTTTGACTTTTGAGCAACAAAAAGAGTTGTTGACCCTGCAGCATAAATTGGAAATGGAGCGTGAGGAAAAGGCTCAGGAGAGGGCCCAGGTTCTTTGTGCTCAGGCACACGCTGTTGAAATGGAGAAGTTGAAATGCACTGCCAAGTTACGTGAGGCTGAATTACTCCAGCAGAGGGAACAGCAACAAGTTGAACGTTACAAGCTGGATTTATTAAAGGAGGGTAAGATGGTTAATCCAGTGTCGGAAAAAATGGGGGTCCATGGAGCCGGTGGGTCTCCATCTTTTGATGTGTCTTCATGTTTACGGTTGGTGCCAAAATTCTCAGAGCGGGACCCTGACACTTTTTTCTTACTCTTTGAGCGGTTAGCCAAAAACAAGACTTGGAGTGATTCAGAGCAGACCTTGCTGCTCCAGTGTGTGTGTTGACGGGGAAGGCCCAGGAAGCCTATTCTGCTTTATCGATGTCAGACAGTGAAAACTATCTGAAGGTCAAACAGGCTGTGTTAAAGGCTTATGAACTGGTACCAGAGGCATATCGGCAGAAGTTCAGGGGCGTCCGGAGGCAGGACCGGGAAACATACGTCAAATTTGCACGTGAACTGTCTACTCTTTTTGGCCGTTGGCGGCTGGCCTCTGAGGTTAAGACCTTTGAACAACTGTGTGAACTGGTTTTGGTGGAACAATTCAGAGAAACCCTTCCTGAGAACCTGACCACTTATCTGAGTGAGAGGAGTGCTGAAACTTTAGCTGAGGCTGCTGTTTTAGCCGATGAATACGTATGCTCTGACCCCTAATTTCCACTGGATACGTGTCCGCTGCGTTGCAGCTCCGATCCGGTTTTGCTCCGCCGTCCGCCAATCCCCACCGGTTGCGGTTTGAGTGCGCCATGGCGCAGTACGGTAGACAGCTGGCGTCAGGAGGACGAGGAGTTTCCGCGATAATCACAATCACTCCCGACCGCAGTTATAGGTCTGTGTTATTAAAAACAACACGGAGTGTTTCCGACCGAAGGATCAGCACAAGAGCTTGTGTTTGTCTCTTTTTTGAGATTTGTATGCTGGTGTCAACACGGAGTGTTTTATTTTGAAAGGTAACTGGATGCTGTTTGTTATTTTGGCGCTTGACTTCCTGTCTGCTCCCTGCTAAATTCCGCTGAATTGTTGCGTCGTGCTCCGGCATCCGCCAGAAATAGAAGTCCTGCGTATTTGTGCCGGAGGGCTCCGGACTGCCGGAGCCGGGACGGAGCAGGTACGCAGCGCAGCGGACCTGGTGGGGATTGACTCATAGACTAAAGTGAAACGTATCTGCTCCGCTGGTGTGGCGGAGACGCAACGCAGCGGAGACATATCCAGTGGAAATTGAGGGTAAGCCTGTTGCACTGGTTTCCCGCCTCTCATTTGAGGAGCCGTTGTGTCCCAGTGAGAAATCCTTTGTGAACATTTCAGAGAAAAAACACAACATTGACAAGGCTGAAGATATTGATCCTGGTTATCGAAAACATGTGAGTGAGGGGGTTATTTCATTGGTAGGGAGTGGGGAAAAAGTTCCGGTCAAAATCCTGAGAGATTCTGGTGCTCTGGACTCTTTCATTGTAGCCTCTGTGTTGCCATTTTCAACAGACACTGCCACTGGAGACTCTGTGCTGGTGAAAGGTATGGGGTTGAATGTGTTTCCAGTGCCATTGCATAGGGTTGTCTGTTCAGAACTAGTTAAAGGGGAGGTGTCTTTGGCAGTGCGGCCAGCTCTTCCGGTTCAAGGGGTGCGGGTGATTTTGGGGAATGATCTGATCAATGGTCCATTTCCTGAGTCTCCTCCCTCAGTAGTTGTCACCTCTTCTCCAGTTGTTGACCAGGTGGAGGTTGAATGTGATGACTACAAACAGATTTTTCCAGTGTGTGGTCACAAGGTCACAGACACTAAACAAACTTGACTTGGTTGAAGAAAAGAATGTTCCACATGTCCAATTTCCTTTACCTGCCTTTCCATTCTGTCTCAAAAGCTGAGCTGGTACAGGAGCAGCAGAGGGATCCTGCTCTGATCCAGCTGTCCCAGCAGATGCGTCCAGTGGAGGAGATGGAGAGTGTGGCGCAGGGGTATTTCTTGGAAGATGACATGTTGGTGAGGACATGGTTGCCCCAGGGTGAAAGGTTTGTCGGTGACGCTATTTTCCAGATTGTGGTTCCGTCTGGACTGAGGGCTGGCATACTGAAAACTGCTCATGATATGGGTGCGGGACATGTGGGGGTTAAAAAGACCTATGACAAAGTTTTGCGGTATTTTTATTGGCCTCGGCTGAAGAAAGACATCGCTGCCTATATTAAAACATGCCATACTTGTCAGCTCACAGGTAAACCAAACCAGTGCATTAAGCCAGCTCCTTTGCATCCTATAGCAGTTGCAAATCAACCATTTGAACATTTGTTAATTGATTGTGTTGGCCCACTACCTAAGTCTAAGTCTGGAAGTTTGTATCTTTTTACAGTGCTGTGTCAGACAACTCGTTATCCGGCTGCTTTTCCCCTGCGCAACATAACAACTAAGTCAGTGTTGAAAGCTTTGACACAGTTCATGTCTGTTTTTGGTATTCCCAAGCGATCAGGGAACCAATTTTACATCAGGGATGTTTGCAGATACGCTGGGAAAGCTTCATATTAAACAAATCCAGTCAACTGCTTATCATCCAGAGAGTCAGGGGGCCATCGAACGCTTTCATCAAACTCTCAAGTCACTTTTGCGCTCATATTGTACTGAGTTGGGTCGTGACTGGGAGGAAGGACTGCCATGCCATGGCCAAATAACCTTGTGTTTGGTCACACAGTTCGTGGTCCTTTGGCTGTGTTACAGTCTGATTGGAAGAAATCTCCTCCTCCGGAAGAACTAACAGGTTATGTAAATGGGTTCAAGAGACGGTTGTATGAGTCAGTAAAGATGGCAAAACTAAATTTAGAAAAGGCTCAAGGAAAGATGAAGCGACTGTATGATCGCCGGGCTGAAGTGCATGTCTTTTGCCCTGGGGATCAGGTCCTGGCCAACCTCCCAGTGGTGGGATCTCCTTTTCAGGCTAGGTTTGGGGGGCCTTATTCTGTTGTTTGACAGGTTACAGATTTAAATTATCTGATTTCCTCTCCTGAAAGATGTAAGACTACACAGTTGTGTCATGTTAATATGTTGAAACCCTATTTTCCACGTGCTAGTGGGGGGGAAGTGAAGCCGGTGGCTTTGGTGTCTTCAGTGGGGGATGTGGTCTCTCCATCTTTGGATGGTGGAGAGGAGAAGATTGAGAGTCCAAATGTTGGTGTGTTGCAGGCTTAAAAATTCAGAGTCCCTGAGAGATTTGGATAGATTGTTGGGACATTTGCCGGCAGCACAGGGGAAGGAGTTGTCTGATCTCATTTTTTCATTTCCTGTTTTGTTCTCCCACACTCCCACGAGGACCCACCTAATAGAGCACGATATTGAGGTGGGCGATGCTGCACCGATTCGTCAGAGGTTTTACCGGTTCCCTCAGGAGAAACGAACTCAGCTGGAGGCAGAGGTGAAATACATGTTGGAGCACAAGATTGCTGAGCCGTCCTGCTCTAGCTGGGCTTCCCCGTGTGTGCTGGTTAGTAAACCTGATAAAACTTTCAGACCCTGCATTGATTTTCGCAAAGTAAACAACATCACAAAGCCAGACTCTTATCCACTTCCTCGCATGGAGGATTGTGTAGATCAGGTGGGCACTGCAAAATATGTCAGCAAATTTGATCTCTTAAAGGGACATTGGCAAGTGCCATTGTCAAAACATGCTCAAGACATTGCTGCGTTCATAACACCCTCAGGCCTTTACTCATACACTGTCATGCCGTTTGGCTTAAGAAATGCCCCTGCCACTTTTCAGTGGCTAATGAACCAAGTGGTAGCAGGTTTAAAGGGGTGTGCAGTATACTTAGACGATGTTGTCATCTACAGTGAAACCTGGGCAGAGCATGTTGATCAGATCCGTGCTTTGTTTGAACGGCTGGTTTGGGCTAACGTGACCATTAACATGGCAAAGTGTGAGTTTGCCCAAGGTACAGTGACTTATTTGGGAAAGGTCGTTGGCCAGGGTCAGGTGCGTCCTGTAAGAGCTAAAGTCATGGCCATTGATCAGTTTCCAACTCCCACCACTAAGAAAGAGCTGATGCGGTTTCTGGGTATGGTAGGTTACTACCAAGGATTTTGTCAGAATTTCTCCACGGTAGTTGCACCTCTTACTAAGCTCCTGGGTGCGATGGTTAAATTTGACTGGTCCTCTCAGTGTCAATTTGCTTTTGTGAATGTTAAAAATCTAATTTCCTCTGCTCCTGTCTTGGCAGCTCCCCGTTTAGGTGATCCCTTCCACCTTCAGGTCGATGCCAGTAATTTGGGGGCTGGAGCAGCCCTTCTGCAGGCTGGTCCTGATGGTATTGACCATCCAGTCGGGTTTTTCTCAAGAAAATTAAATTCTTATCAGTTGAATTACTCTGTTGTTGAAAAAGAGGCCCTGGCCCTCATTTGGGCCCTGCAACATTTTGAAGTGTATGTTGGTGGAGGTAGAACCCTAGTGGTTTACACTGATCATAACCCGCTAACGTTCCTGCACTCATTACAAAATCCAAATCAGCGTCTGATGAGGTGGTGCTTGTTTTTACAGCCCTTTAACCTTGATATTCGTCATATCAAAGGGTCAGAGAATATTGTTGCTGATGCCCTGTCACGTGCTCTGTCTTAAGTGGACAGTGTCCATTTATTCT
>OZ023163.1:31007362-31082362 GCA_963678695.2 Diplodus puntazzo
GCGAGTTAACTATGGACAAAATGCGATTAATCGCGATTAAAAAAATTGATCGTTTGACAGCCCTAATATATATATATATATATATATATATATATATTATATATTATACACTATTATTGCATGTGGCCTGACCGACCTCAATACATGGACCTTAGAGTCATTGAAAAAAATCTTTGTGGCCCTTTATGATTTGTTTTTGAGTACCCCTGGTCTATGGGGACATGTTATACCCATCCCTGCCTCTCTTCACAGGTTGCCTGTCACTTTCAGAATTGATTTGGAGATTAGATTCCAAACTTTGAGATCTCTGTATAGTTTGGGGTCCAACTGTATTTCGGACTTACTGGTCCACTATGAGCCTATTCAGGCTTGACTTTCAAAACACAGTGAGGGGATATTTAGCAGAAATTGGCAGCACTGGGGTCCGTTTCACAAAGCAGGTTTAGTGGAAACTCTGAGTCTGTTAACCCTGAAATGAGGGAAACTCTGAGTTTTCCGTTTCACAAAGGGAGGTAACTCAAACCAGAGCAAGAGGGGTAACTCTAGCCTGTTTCACAGAGAGAGGTAACTTAAGCTTTCGGTCAGTTACCATGGTAACATATTCTATGAACCTAGCCTGGTCAGGACCAGGTTTTTCTCAACAAACCTCGAGTTTCTCTCTGTCTCCGCCCTCTTTCAGCCACACACGGTATTTGATTTCCTCATTCATTAAGTCAGCGGGCGAGTTTTGGCGTAGTATAGTTCTGCCGTCTGTTTTTTGAGAAAATCATTGCAAAAATCAGTCAGTAGTCCTACATTAGAAGTTATATTAGGTGGCGACTATTTTCAGTACCATGGCGTGTCCTTTTGATAATGATCCTGTGGATGAAGGTGCAGCATTACTGTGCAGAGAATTAAATATTCGTCGGGAGATGATTATCAGACCGCGCATAGATGTTCTTGCATTTCCAGACAATTATCTTTTTGAGCGGTACCGTTTCACGTCACAGTCCATCATTTACATACACAACCTAATCCGTCCTTACATTTCCAACATTACCAACCGAAGTCATGCTCTCACATCCCAGCAGATATTGTTTGTTGCGCTGCATTTTTTTGCAAATGGGAGTTTTTTTTTTATACAACCTCGGAGATGCAGAGCACTTGAGCAACTGTATGCAGAGCGGTCAGAAAAGTGTGCCTCGCCCTGAAACGGCTTCTACCCATCTTTATCATTTTCAGCTCCTCTGCCTCCGTTAGAGGTGGCGGTGCTGGGCCACCACCCGTTTTGAGGGCATCTGCTTTCTTTCTGTTGGCTGAGTAGAAGTCTGTGTTAGTTTAAGGCTTCATTATTTAACAGAATTATGATATAGATGAGAAGACATTTATGTTCGTGAAAACAGCATTATGTTGGGGGATAAAACAAC
The DNA here is from genome assembly GCA_963678695.2 of Diplodus puntazzo. Classification (NCBI taxonomy): domain Eukaryota; kingdom Metazoa; phylum Chordata; class Actinopteri; order Spariformes; family Sparidae; genus Diplodus; species Diplodus puntazzo. The sequence continues at coordinate 31,008,769 of OZ023163.1, forward strand.
TATACAGTCAAACAGTCACTCAATATTTACTTTACAATGTAAAACATGATCAAAATGAGGAATCCCCATGAGATTATGCGGAGGTCTAATGTTTTTATGTTTCATCTTAAGTTGCTGCCAAGTGCGCTTCTCCGCCGCGGGATTGCACCTAAATGAAATAAATTAATAGGCTACCACTCAAGCAGTTTCCCCCTGTAATATAATTGTGATTGCAAATGACTATATTTAAACTAAGGCATTGACCCGAGCAGCAATGTACTCGCACGCCGTCTCCCTCTCTTTTGCTGCTGCAGCGGTGTTACACTTCCTTCTAAAAACGTGTGCAAACTCACCGTATGAGCGCATTAATATTTCCAATTCCAGTGGGGTGAAAAACGTAGCCGCCCTCTTCCCCGTTGCCATGGTGACTCGTCGAATCGGGGCTCCATTGATGCTGTCTTTCAATGCTTGTGGTGCACGTGCTTAACTCCAGGTGAAACTACTCCGAGTTGATCAGACTAACCCAAATCAGCTGTTCTGGAACCGAAAACTCAGAGTTTCCTATCTCAGAGAAGATCAACTCAGAGTTCAGGGTTAGACTCAGAGTTTGTTGAACCTGCTTTGTGAAACGGACCTCTGGTCTGTTCACACTTTCTGTGATTTCTGGTGACACAATTGTCTGGAGCCTCATCTGAGAGACTTCTCACCAGAGAAGCGAGAGGTGAATGCCATCACCCCCAGAATTTTGCATTCACCCAAATGCAGCAGTGTGGTTCCTCACTGGCTTTCCACTCACAACTGTGTTCATTTGGATATATGAGAGGTAAAGATATTAAAGATTATTGATCCTTAGAAATGGGCAAAAGGAAACAGGATTTTGAATTGTACTAATTATGGCTAATGTATGTTCATGTATTTAGATTAAGAAACAAATGTATTTGTTCAAAAAATCATTACATAAATACTTTCCAACAAGGGAATTTTAAAAGCTGTTCACCTCACAGTGATGGTTTCATTAAGGTTTCAGTAGCATCCCAAGTTAACAAAAGCCACCATCTTGTTTGTTTGTGCTCTCAACAGATAATTGCTCCAAGAGAAAACACCTCACGCTCAGTGGCTACCCCTCACACACACACACACACGTTTCACCCTGCTATGAAGCCAACATGATATATTCAGCAGACCTCACACTCACATTGATCATTTATTCATGAACACCATTTATTTAAACCTTTTTAAAATTATTGTTAAATGTCCCATCACTTAGTTTTTTTTTTTTTAGGAGATGGGATTGGGAGATCAAGCTTTTTATGAACAGGCTGTGGATGACAAAGCTCTAATATCAATGTCACAAATACTAATAAAACAAAAAGTTCATGACCCTTGTGGTACTTTCCAGAGAGAGAGGTGCAAAATGAGAACATTTTTCCTGCTGCTGAGATTCCAATAAAAACAATCTCTGTTTTATGATTATTGACTTGTGGGAAACTGAAACATCCAGTTAAATTATGTCTTTAATACACTCGGGGTATAAAACACACAGTAATGAATTAAAAGGTCTCAGGATTGCAGTGAAAAGTGTCATGAGCATATTTTACAGTAACATCATGTGTCTTTGGCCGATGTTGCCTTGAGGAAAAATGCACAAACTGAACAACAGAGGACCAAAGATTGATCCCTGGAACACCATATAAAGGCAACCTTTATAAAAGTGCACATGACTCACACTTGGGCAAATTAAGCACTAAATAAGTGATTTAATAATGCTACATTTAGCACAGACAGCATGGTAAATCCAACGTATGACCCTGGTAATAAATGGGCACATTTGCATGCTGAGAAAATCACAGACATGATCACATTCAAATTAAATTAAAATTGATAAATAAAGTAACACTGATTATTGATATATGAAAACATTGAATATTCTTATTTGTTTTTGCTCGTTTGGGGTTTTCTTATTTGAATTGGTCCCAAAAGTAGCAGAGCCCTTGCAGCGCTTTCGCTAAAAACACATGAAGTTTGTGTTGAACTGAGATATGCCTTTATTCATTGTACCGTATATCCAAACCAGTAGCAATAAACATGAAGCATTCCGTTAATTGAAAAGGCCCCAAGTATAGGCTGGACCCATAACCAGCCACTGAGTGCAGTTTTCCCAACTTTTCATTTTTACCATTCCCGCACACATAAAAAAAAGCGCATTTCATATAAAAAAGCAGCAGATAAACTGAAATATTAAAAATTATAAAAGAATCTGCACACATTTTACTGAAATATATAACTCAACTGGTCCAGCCACAATCCTAAACTCTCATGAATCAAAAACTGTTAAGATACAACAACAGTAAGCTTACTGAGCAAGTATTTACAAAATCACTATGTAGTGGACTCTAAATTACAGGCCACTCTGAATCATTACTGCCTGTCTTCTTCACTGGAGTTCAGGTGCAAAACTTGCTTTAATCTCAGTGGAAAAATTTTAAATATAACTTTTGAAGATAATTATCAAACATCAAGAGAAAACTGTTTATACTACAGTCCAACAAAAGTAGTGCAAAAATATTGAGCAAGCAATGTCAGTAAATTACATAGTATATTTAATATAAATTCTGAAACCCGGGTAATACTTTCCCAGCACCAGGCAGAAAATGATATCTATCTATCTATCTATCTATCTATCTATCTATCTATCTATCTATCTATCTATCTATCTATCTATCTATCTATCTATCTATCTATCTATCTATTTATTTATTAGGGATAGGTCGGTCATCAGGGCCGATAGCTCAGCTTTTGTCTGATTATCTGTGTTGATGTCCGGTTACTAAAAGATCTCATTGGTCACATGTCCCAAGTAAACAGGCTATTAGCGCTGATTGATCTGAATCTGCAAAGCAACTAATGACATTTATTAAATTCTATAAATGCAGTAGATTAGAAAAATAAAGTAGCAGAAATAGAAATCTGCAATTATCTTTAGAACCTCAAAATTGTACTTAAGTAAAGTACATGAGTAAATTGTAGTTAGTTACCATCACTGGTTATTCTAAATGTTGACACTAAGATTTAAATTTTTCCTGCAAATATGTATAAGTTCCAAATATTAGTTACTGAAAGTCAGTCTCCTTGAATACTAATAACCAGCACTGAAAAAGCAATGCTGATCAATCCCTAATAAATATGATGTGTGTACTTCAACACATTCATAAAGAATAACAAACCAAACCAGAAAAAGGACATTACTGTACATGAACAGCAAAAGCAAAACTATTTTTGTCCTTTTGTGCAGTGACAAAGCTGTGAGGTTTTCCAGTGCCATGAGGTGTCCTCTCAGCGATACAGACACATGCTGGTGCTCTGATACAGGTACATGTAGGCATCACAGAAGAGACGTTTCGCCACACCTTCCATCTCTCGAGGCACCTGATTGGCCAGCTCTGCGGGAGACATTTCCAGGTACCTGCCAACCTCGGGGCAGGCTTGAACCTCCGGGATGTTGAATCCGTCTCTCTCTCCTGAACACAACGCACAGCTGAGTCAGTGAGCACATACACAAATGGTGCATGAATGAGAAATTATATAAAAACAGACCACTGACCTTCTCTGTCAGCCATGCTGTCAAAGAAGATCCAATCTTGGCTGCCTGGTCCGTATTTGATGAAGGACACATAGTGGCTGGTCTCGATGCAGAGCACAGCAAACAGCTCCAGTTTGTCTCTGGTCAGGGAGTGAGGAACCCCGTGACCCACGTAACCTTTGGGAATGTCCAGAGGAGCTCGCTGATGGGAGCGCCGTTGAGGATGAGAGTGCACCTGGAGAAAAGCATGCAGTATGGGCTGCAACTAAGGACTATTTCAAATGAATATTCATAGAAGGTCTGGTAATTTTCTACATAATATATTACTCAAACATTTAATTTAACTTATTTTTTGTCAATTTCCAGTGTTTCAGCACTACACCCAGTGATCTATGAATAGCGGGTATGGATGTGATGTCATTGTGTCTCAGTCAGTACCTGCCCTTGTGCAATCACATAGTAAAAAAGAAAAAACACTTACAAGTACACTTACACTGCAAGCTGCTTTAACATGGACCCTAATATTCCACTATTAATCAGGATAATAGATCAGTATGAAAATGTCTCATGTAACCACCTTATTCGAAGGAGACTGATCCAATCCAGCCTCATCTGAATGCATTTTTTGCCAGATAAAGAGTAGTGGTGAAAAAATTAAAATTTTAGCACCTAATTATAATGTAAACACTCACTCTGATCGTTTCTCTCTGGTTGGAATAAAGACACTAATTCTGCACATGATTGCCTCACATGGGGTAGCATTAGTTGATGTTGCTTCCAGGAGGGACAGAAACATGTCAGTAGCAAAATAGAGCTGGTCTGTGTCCGATACAACTTTTTTTTGTTGGCGATCTGAAAAGATTTAAGGAATGTTGAAGGTTGGTCGAAAAAAGGCTTGAGACAATGAGTCAATCAAATGGGTGTTTTAAAACATGAACAAAGCCAGAATCCAAGTCTGTCTGTCTTTGTGAGCTGTAAAAGTCCACTTGCGTGAGAATGAGAAAAAAAAAAAAAAACACATTATACTTCCTCTGTTGATTGTTTGGCAGATTAGATGTTTCACAGTTGTCTGGGGTACATGTAAACACTTAGGTTGGAATCTCTAATCAGAATTTTTTAAATCTGATTTAAGAAATAATGTCCCGGTAATCATAGCTACAGACAGCTCAAGGCTAAAGAGAACCGAAGCTAAATGACTCTGAAACTCTGAAAAATATTTTTACTTGTTTGTAAGGGCATGATATTGTTTGGAGCATCTGTGATTTTCATTTCTGCTTTTACTTTTTCAGACATGTGTTTGTCTCCTCCCTGTAACGCAGCTTTAATAGCATGCACGGCTGGTGAAGTGCTGATGAGGTTGGTGGTTTCATGAGGAAAAGTGACATCAATCTGTTCTCTCTCTCTCTACTCAGAACGTCTTTTATGAATGCTAAAGGCAGACAAAATGACTCCTGTCCACACACTGACACAAACGGCACCTGATATGAACACGTCTCGCAGAACACTTTGAATCCCGTCTGGCTGAAAAGAGGATCTTTGAAACAGACTGCACACTCTTCACTCGCCAAGTTTCCACACAGCATGCACTGCTGAGGACCTGAAACACAGAATACACGTGTGTTCACTGTGTGTTTGTGTTAAATCATGTCAATCCACGTGTGTTACATGTGTTTATCTCACAGTACCTTCAGAGAGGAGGTCAGTGATGTCCAGCTCCAGAGAGGGAATGATCTTGTCAAACATCTTGAATTTCTTTCCAAAACGAGGCATCTGGAGGATGAGGCAGGAAGGCACCTGCAGTTATGAGACAGTAAAATGAAAAGATCAAACAGAATGCACAGAAATAAAACTCAATCCATGACTTGAGACGTTCTGCAGAGACTGTCTGATAGAGCCATCTACTGGACAATCACAGCTAAGAGAGGAAGGCCAAGAGAATCAACCTATGAAAGGCAAAGCATCAGATGAACACATTTCCTGAGCAAAAAGATGAAGAAAAACAAGTTTTTATATTAATATCGCAGACCTGTTTCAAGTTGACATAGCCATTAGATCTAAGAATGTTGGCACAGAAACAAGTAGTTTGGCTATGTTATCCATAGAGTCAATTTGAAATAATTAAAGGTTTTGTGTCAAAAGATAATGGCAAAAATGTGCTTGTTACATTTAAAAATATGGTTGTTTAACTTAAATATTATTACAATTAAGTCAATTTTAAAGGGATGTGTATAAAACTGACATGACCCCTGACACGAACATGTAAGAGAACGTTTATTATTGTTGTCGTCAAGGGTTGTTTAGTCAGTAATGTTACCTTAAATGCAAAGTTGACATTGTTTGAGATGTCTTGGTCATGGCAACTTCACTATTTAAATCACAAGTTCAGGTTTGATCCAAGGAAACATTTCTAATGGTCCCATGACAGCCAATGTCAAAACAGACCACACGTGACGGGTTAATGTAATGTTCAAATATGAAGCTAAATATTTTAAGTTTGATGATAATTACTGCTATGACATACATTCTAATTTACTGAATTTCAGTTTAACTCCTTAAAGCAAAACTCTGCAGGAATCGGCATTTTGTGCGGTTTGGTGCCCCGTACAGTTTCTGAGTGCAAAGGTGCTTTCGTGAATACAAATCACAGGTGTGTTACGGTTTGTCAGATGTAATGAAGGAGCTAACTGCAAACAAAACTACGTCACAATAATAATATGTGTTGTAAACTAGTGTCTTGAAGCAAACGTGTATGTCAAGCTGTAGTCTCACCCTCTCACTGAAGTTGCACAGTGTCGAAACAAGTGACTTGCCCTATTACAAGACACTGTACGCGCAAAACTATTTAAAGCTGATATTAAAAATTTAAAAAGTTACATAATGTCACATAACAAAATCACAAAAATTACTTAATTTTTTTGTAGAGCTTCAAGCTAATGTTAATCAAGACAGCTGATAACAAAAATGTGGTTAATGAGCATCAGAGTCAATGTGTTATCACCTCTGCCAGCTTGAGTTCTGAACTGTGGAACGAATGTTCCAGCAGCTGCTGAACTGTCGGTAGCACCAGGCTGTGGTTCTGGTCCAAGAAGATCTGATAGCAGTAACTCTCCTGAACTTTACCCGCTGCTGAGCTGAATGAAAGAGTGAGAGGAATTATTATAGCTTTCTTCAAAAATTTACTGTATTGTAAATGTAATGGGAAATAGTATTTAGAGGTACAGTTTGAGTAGAGGATCCAGTGCAAGAATGTGGTGCATGATGACAGTGAGGAACTCCTCTGGATCTGAAAGACAACAGCTATGTAAGTGTCACTGTAGACCAAAACCAGAATCAATGGCTCTAAGGCTTTCAGATAAAACTGACCCTTCTCATCTGTGGTGAACGAGTGACTGTAGCCGTGTTCTTGCAGCTGCTGCCGGAGTTTCATGATCTGTAGGCCTTTCACAAAGCCCTCCCTGCAAGAAACATGACATATTAAATATGTATTAATTTACTACAAAATAATTAACTGTCTTGCAAAATACATAAAAGCACACACCTGCGGAGAGGGTTAACAATGTCATGGAGTAGTGTGTTCTGAATTGGGGTGTCTTGAGGTTCTGTTGATTTAAACAGCATGGAGTCCAACACAGAGGAGCAGGAGAACAAGCTGAAAGCACAGACAGAAACAAGTGTTTAATTTGGCTCCTACACTGCGAGCAGCCAGCTTCTTTCAGTATGAGATAAAAAATGCACATTCAGAGATTTGAAACTAGTCTACAAACAGTAAACAATACTGTTTCTCTCAGTAAATTCATTTCTGGGATGTTCAGCATTTTAAAATGTATATTTCAAAATCTAATTCAGAGGGTTAAAAGTACATGCAGATTCAGTAAAGTAGGTTGTCAATATGTTTGTTTCTTGTGTTGAAATGGGGCTGCTGTAAATCCACTTAATACTTGACAACGATGCGTCCTCGAATGAAACACTGAGTAGAAAACGGTTCTTGCTTACAACTCCAACTGACTTAGTATCACTTTTCTAAACAGAGAAAGTCTGAGATCAACTCGAGCATACAGAGAGGTATCTGGAATGTTATATCCTAACACATGCTTTTGTGATTTGGTCACAATACAGTTATTTGTTTTGTATAATACGTGGGAAAAAACAGACTGAACTTCCTCTCTCAATGCATCATTTATTGTCACATGTTCATCATCCTGACCTGAAGAGGGCAGCATCCATGTAGCAGGAGTTGCAGTGGCCTTGGATCCCCTTCATTCGTCCAATTAATAATGGTTTAACCTGCTCCGCGCTGATTGGAGGAACAGTCTCCAGCTTCCCTGTGCTGCGCTCTGCCTCCCTCTCTAAAGTAACACATACATACATCACGATGTATGTAAAATAGAACCTCAACACGGGGATGGTCATTGATGCAGTGTTGCTCACTGCCGCTCAAACAACTGGACTAGCTGGAAAATGCATCATTCTGCTTTGAGAAGTATGATCATTTTGGACAGTTATTAGAGATACAATAAAGACCCTGGATGTTATGGAAACAGGTGACCAAATTAAATGCACATTACTGAAGTAAACCATTGGATTTCTTTTGGGTTTGGGTTTTGCTGTTTTTAAACATTTAAGGCAGAAATCATAGATACTGGCCCTTAGTTTGTTTCCAGCTTTGTGTCAACAGCTTTTGTTTCCTGTTTCAACACAATTATATCCCTTGTGCACAAACCCAGCTCCATTAGGAGATAGTTCTCTTAGTTTGCTGAACCACTAAATTCCACTGGTTTTACAACAAGTGCAAATGTGGAGGTATTTACTTAAATATTATAAGCATGTTTATTTTTCCTTTACATTCTAAAATGAAAAGAAAAAAACAACAAAAATATTTTAGTTTTTTATTTAGCTGACATGTTTTTAGAACATATCACGTTAAAATTTAAATATTTCACTATGTAACTCATAATTATTTGTCTCTCTGCTGCCTGGAGCCAAACTGGGCTCATAAAGCAGCAATGACTGCAAAAATACAATGATTTAACTGAAGACTAAACTGAAAGGAGTGGATTAAGCTTGTTTCCTGACCTGTTTCTTCCACTCCTGGCATCCTCTCGCTGTGACTGGCTGATGTGTGTTGAATTCGTGAGTCGGGACGGCAGGAGCGTAGCTTCACAAACAGAGCTCTCTTATGGGCACATTTGAAAAAACGCTCACCTTTGAATGTACCATCACTCACTCCTATTTCCTCATCCTTGAGACAGATATACACAGAAGAATAAAATCAGTACAACCAAGATTAAAAGTAAGCAAAAGAATAACACTGACAGCAACAATTTGCAATTAAAGCTACTATTAACTATGACCTTCAAAAGAAAGCGAACCAAAAGCACAATTTTTTCAATACAGGCTGACATTGTCCCATAGTTGTATATGAAATATTTCAGTGAAACTTTAAGCTGTACAGAAAGCTGTCAGTACAAATATTACCAGCTCCAGTCCAGCCATGGTTTCCTGTCGACCAGGGAGAGTGCCAATCCAGCGGATGGTTCCATACGAATTGCCTGTAGCCACAGTCACCTCTACCGCAGAGTCCAAAGCCAGATCCAAGTACAGATCATCAGTGTTTGGTTTCTCCAGGGGAGTATCAACGTCCATGCTCTCTGGCCCTACAGTGAAGAACATGCTTATAGCAGATTTGTTATAAATGTGAGAAATAGCTTCACACCACATCATGTAAAAAGTTGCTCAAACCTGCGGGCACCTCCCCTTTAGCAACCGCATGTAGTGGAACTTCAACTTCGCCTCCCCTCTTTCCATTCTCATCCATGTCCTGAAACAGAGAAGAGGATAGAAAATAATAGATAGAAGATACATTTTTTTTATTTTTGAAAAAACTACATTTAAAAGTAGCAAAAAAAACTTACATAGCTTTTTAACTCTACTGAGATAATTTGTGTCGCTATTGTTTTTCTTTCAGATATTTTTGGACTGGTTAAAATTAAAGAATAAAACATTACTTACTGTAGAGATCCGAACAACATGTTTTCCATCCTCTTCCCGCAGTTCCACCACCATTCCATGCCGACATTTATCATTGATGAAATAAGTGACTCTGTCCCCTGGGGCGAGCTCCTCCGTGTCCAGCTGTGGGGAGGGCTCAGGGATGGAGGGTGACAAGGTGCTGGGAACCACGGGCCTGAGTCTGGAGAACGGGGCAAAAATGCCACAATCTTTTTGACAGGAGAAGAAGGTTTTATATTGATGGGTCCCGTCAGTATCCCCCTTCTCCTTGTCCTTTCCCTGGGGGGGACACAAGCATAGCAGCAGCTCTGAATTAATGTCACTTACTCTCTCAATTCAGTGTGTTTGTAAATGAATCTGTATTTTTTGGTGGTAAAGGCTCAGTTCAGTTTGCTTCACATTTGGTTACACAACAGGAGAACTTAAAACCAATCCAAATATTAATACAGTATTAAAGCAGTATTAGCCCCAGGCTAAGAGAGAGTTCACGATGGCACTTTCCAAAGTGGGCTAAGCTGACTTTATCTTAGGGTTTGCTGGCCCTGCTCCAGAGCGGGGTTAGCCCCAACTTTGTGGGGTTATCCCCAGTGAATCAACTAAGCCTGGGACTAAGAGGTGCCAGTGTGAAATGGGGCTAAATATAAAAGGAGAAGTGAGACCACATTCTAAAATGTTCAGCTTATCTTCAAAACACCCATGTGCTTAACACAGGGCTAGTAAAGGTACAGTATGAAACTGAGGTTAACCATTGTCCTGACATTGATTTTAGGTCACCTGATGTCATGACCTAAATCCAACAAAATATCAACTTCTAATGATGTTTGTGGCCGGCTGGGATGTGATGTGGTGTTTGAGTTCAAGCAAAATGGAGAGACAGTTGTACACTTGCATATTCTACCAACATTATTCCTGTTTTTGTCCCACCTGCAGTTCAATGCCAAAGAAAGTTCCTGGTAAGGGGCCGGAAAATGTTGGATCTGTCAGTCGCCCAATGAAGCGGATGATGCCTCGAAGCCCCTGTCTTCCTTGATTCACAGTCACTGGAGTACCCTCAGTGAGTCCCAGTGCTGTTCGAAGGGCATTTTTCTCTTTGAACCACTTCAGCCTCTCTGTGTCCTCAGGCAGGGCCTGCAGCAGCTCGGCTTCCTCTGCACTCAGCTGCTCCATGCAACTCAACTCTATCATATATTCTAACAGTGGGGAAGAGGCTTTACAGACAGGCAACTTTTTGGGAGAGTGACTAATTTCTGATCTGTACTTGTGTTTCCTGATACAACATATGCAGCCAGCACTGATGTGTCCTGGGTAGTCAGGTTTTGTTGTTATAATGAAGTACTGGTAGTCTGTTGACGTCATTTTGCTGAGGCCAGGAGACGCAGCAGGATACTATAAGAACACACACACACACACACACACACACACACACACACACACACACACACACACACACACAAACAAATAACTAATGCACGAAATACACAGGAGTTACTACAATAAGATTAACACTTATGAATTTGTAAACAACACTTAAGCTAGCTCGCTAGCTAGCTAGCTACAACACTGAACACACGAACTGTCATTAGTGCGACGACACAACTTCAGACAAAAATCACATCAAACTAGAATGTAACGTCAATGGAACAACTTTAATATTGACTAATTTAGATTGTTTCCCTTACTATATCAAGCATTTCTGACAAAGTTAGCTCTACCTTCACTTCCTAAGCAACTTTCAAGTTTGCTTTCTGTCGTTCTGGTTTGCGTCCTAACAGCCACAGCAGCCTAAAGTTTCACTTCCCCTTTCATTTCTTTTCAAAGCGGCGTCATCAGCATGTCTCAGCCTCCTCTGACGGACCAGACAGTGGCTAAAACACGTACAAATATTATTGTCAATACTGAATAATGAAGCCTTATTTTTCGAATGAGGTCATGAATGGTATGAAACGCAACTAAATTTGAACGCTGTTGTTTTCAAATTAATTGACAGCCAGCAAGTCATTCGAGAAGCAGGTGCAGAATGGGCCCTCAGTGCAGTTTTACAGGCGATGAAAAGATTTAACCACGTGGTACTCTGTTTGAAGTAATAATCTGGAAGATTTTCACGTAAATATATATGTTAGGTTACTATTCATCACCTAATGAGGTAACAGTGATGACTGAGCCAATCCTCCCAGCTTCATTATTACACAATTTACAGCCTTAACTGATTACTCCATTATCCGCTCTATGCACAAATTATGGAAACATATTTAAGCCTTCTCACTTGCCCCTTGGTGGTATCTATGCATGCATGCATGCAAATAGCTTTAGTTTCCTGTGCTGGGGTTCTGAGATAGATTTTTTTCTGTGATCTCTGCATGACCTCAACATGAAGCAGAGGTGAATTAATGTCTCTGTGGTTCAAATTACACAAGACAATGTATCTAACAACTTCTCTTCTTCAGAAGAGTTGCGAATAGTGAGAACAGAAATGAGCAGTTTTTCAGTGGTACTACTTCCTGAAAAAGAGGCAGTCCCTATGAAAACTGCTGAAGGTCTGCATTCAGAAAGACACTTGTTAAAGACTACTTTAACAACAACAACTACTACTACTAATACTACTACTACTGCTTCACATTCATGCAGGCTGTCTGGAGCTAAACTTACTCTGTGTAAAATTTAAGAGACTTGAGTTGATAGTGAAATAAATTACTAAAGCCCAGCAACTGAGTGTTTTGAACTTGTACAGTATATTTAGACTGCTACTGCATAGCAAGGTGAATTTTGTGAAGGCAACACTTATAGTTATTAAAGTGATTGGCAACCCTCTGCAAAGCAGCTGAATAACAAAACAAAACAAAAAGATAAGATGTTTTAGAATTTATAAATTGTGGTTACATTAAATGTGTATTTGTACACATTTTGTATGTTAATTGGTATGGTTTATTCCATAACATTACATGTATTGTTGTGACTTTTATTGAACACTTTGAGTCTTTATAACATAGTGCCTATTTATCCTGTCAAAAAAAAAAAAAAAAATCAAAGATCCTTATGCACAGCACACGACATTTCACTGTCATGAGATTCCAGCCTGTAAGACTAAGCAGAGGGCCGGATCGCCCAGTTCCACTCAGAGACCTCGTTCTGTGATTGGGCAATATACAACACATCATCCGCAAGCGCCTATTGTCGTCGCTGTTTTGTGCTGTCACGTTTCAGTCGTAAACATGGAGGAGAGAGAAGCGCTGAAGAGACAAATTGAACTTCTACAAAGTAAATCTCATTTGTTTTATGTTGACGGATGCCAGGCGTGTTAGAAAACTGTTTTCAATTGTTGTCGCTGTTAGATTTGGAGCTTTCATGTGGATATCGGGTTCCGCGTTTTTAGCGATTTAGAAAAACGAACGTTAACCGTTAGCTTTGCCCCAAACTCAGATTATTCACACATCCAGATGTTGGTGCTCTTTTAAACGTAACGTTCACTACATACTATATTGTATATAGAAATACGTGATGTTATTTAATCTTATACACTTCATATAAAATTTGAACTAGAAGTAAATACCTAGTTATCTTGATATTAATGCTGTCAACAGGTTAATAGTTAAGCTCTCTTGTTACTCTAGAGCTCCCTGTCATAACAACGCAGCAGATGGCATGTACTAGCTAGTTTAGCGGTTCAACAGTAAGGTATAAAGGTAAATGGTCGGTACACCGAACAAATTGCATAGGGCAGTCTTTAATTATATGCCAATGTGTCGAAGACACAGTACTGGTGAGTAACAAATAACAAGGGAAAACCAGGTAACGGCGTTCGTCCACCTAGATCCGCCAGAACAGCTTCAATCCTTTTTAGTTTTACGTTAGTTACCTTACATCAATATTCTTCTGAAAGATACGGCTCTATGTCATGATGATGATGATGATGGTGGTGGTGGTGCCGTCGATGTCGTCGATGCACTCTCAGTCTTTCGTACAGTAACGTGTCGAGGGACTACTTAAAGATAGTAGTCAGCAGTGTTGGGCTAGTTACTTGAACTCAACAAAACTCACCTTTTTAAAATTGCTTTTAATATATATCTTGTCTATTTCTTTATATGTTTAGTGTGTTGTTTTTATATTTCTGTTTTAACCTGTAAAGTGTCAGTGTGTACCTGAACAGTGTTATATAAAATAAACGTATTGTTGCTATTATTATTATTATTATTATTATTATTATTATTATTATTATTATTATTATTAAAATGCAATATATTACGTTTTACTAGTTACCTTAATTTTAAAGTAATATGTTAGATAGAATATCACTTTCTGCATGGAGTAATAACAAAATGGCCAAATCACCTATATAGAACAATTAAATAGCATGAATCAAAGCCATGATGAATACAAAAAAGTACAGATGTACAGCACACTGAATCAGGCAAAAGCACATTTTGTTTAAAAAGCCAACAGCAGATTAAAAGTAAATCTTAATTCATATAAAACTATGTAACAATGTTCAACAACACAGAGCGTACGATACAAAAACTAGTCCATACAGAGACAGCAAAAATACACACATTCAAAGGATACAAAAACCATTAATCACGCAGAGCAAGCCTCAAAGTCATAGAAAAACTGGCCTGAAAAACTTAAATGTTTTTAATACAGTTGACAGACTCAGTTGATCTGATGAGAGGGGGAAGATTTTTCTGCCCAGACAGTTGTCAATAATGAAGGCCTTATTTTTCGAATGAGGTCATGATTGTAGTAAATAGATTGTAATGCTGTTGTTTTCAAATTAGTTGACAGCCAGCAAGTCATTTGAGAAGCAGGTGCAGAATAGGCCCTCAGTGCAGTTTTACAGGTGATGAAAAGATTTAATCACATGGTACTCTGTTTGAAGTAATAATCTGGAAGATTTTCACGTAAATAAATATGTGTTAAGTCACTATCCATCACCTAATGAGGTAACAGTGATGACTGAGCCTATGGCCCTATCATGAAATCCTACCAGCTTCATTATATTCTATACAATTTACAGCCTTAACTGATTACTCCATTATCCGCTCTATGCACAAATTATGGAAAAATATTTAAGCCTTCTCACTTGCCCCTTGGTGGTATCTATGCCTAATGCATGCATGCATTGCATGCAAATAGCTTTAGTTTCCTCTGCTGGGGTTCTGAGATATATTTTTTTCTGTGATTTCTGCATGACCTCAACATACAGCAGAGGTGAATTAATGAATTAATGTTGCCTTAGGTTGGATGACTTAAAGCTGCAGTCTGGAGTTTTGAGAAAAAAAGTTTTGAATGATAAAATTTGAATGATACAGCTCCCAGGTCCCTCCTTTCTCTCTGCTGCACTGCAGCCTGTGCCTTCAAACTTGTACAGTAGCGCCGAGATCCAAAAGTGGCTGAAGGTATGTCGATTGCTGCTCAGCGGCATATACCGATCCCCAGACTGGCATACAGATTCTTGGAGTGGTATGCTGCTATTATGCCGCTGTTATCCCACCGACACATGACGGTATGTGCCGACTGAGAGACTGTTGGATGGGTACCGCTCCCAGATGAATATGCAAATATAATGCCACTGGGCTGGTTTGACGACAAGTACTGCTGTAAATGTATACTTTTTTTAAAATCTTTATTGATAATGCTAACTTAACACATTACTGTAAGTAAAGGAATGTATGTAGGTCATGTTTTTTCTGATGTAAGCATATAGACAGTAATTACACCTGGAACTCTTGCTGTATGATAATAAAGTAATATGGCTAATGTTAGCCCAGCCACCGTAGCCAGTCTGACTTATCGCTAGCAGAAATTTTGAGCCAACCAACGAAACAATACTTAGTGACAGGTTTTCATTATTAGGAGAACACAATAATACATTACGTAATATAAAATCTACTTTGCAGGACATTAACCACAGTAGCATATTATGCATCATGTTCACCAGTGAACATGATGCATAATGATGATTTTAATGATTTCTGATCAATACAACTAAATTACAGTGACGAGTGCCTCATCACTGTTACTCGGGATATATCCCGAGTAACAAACAATATTCCTCACATCACGTTAGACGGAGTTACCAGCTAATCAGTCCGGTGCAACAACATGCTGCCCTTCTGAAGCATGAGTATTGCTAATTCTCTAAACCAATTCAACAATTTCAGAGGGTACTGAACACAAACTAGCGTTGTAACTTCCCCGTCACTTGAAAGACACTTTTGCTAACCAGTAGCCATAAGCACAAAGCTGAACAACGGAGTTAGCATACAAGCTAACAAGCTAGATTTACCAACAAGCTACGTAGCTCGACTGCAACATCAGCGATATGCGCAATTGCAAGTATTACTGTGACTGCCGCCATCTTACCATTGTGGTTAAAACAGAGATTTAAACATCCTGCAGCTCCCTCCACCTCTGAAATGACACTCCGATATTTTTGCTTGTTTTCTCTTTGGCTCGGTCCAATTCTTTGTTTTTACACTGCTTTTCTTTGTCAGTCTTCTTGTTTCTTCTCTTTAACGTGGGCAATGGTGGGGCATTTTTTGGCTCTGTTGTTGTTGTCTGTTCTCTGCCATTGTTTACAGTCTGAGCTTGAACAAATCTGACAAGGTCAGAGCAGGCACTGCACGGGGGAGGGGCACTGCCCAGTATCTGCTGCATGAGGCAGGGGGCTGGCAGCAGCACATGCACAAGAATGATTGACACTTCTCAGACACTCCCCTTGGCGCTGATTGGTTATATTTAGCTGGGAGCAGTGGATTCTTGCGAATCAAATTAGGGCCGCTTGGTGGAGCCACAGACAGTGGATTTTTACGCAGCTGACCTGTATTTTATTCTACTGTCAGATCATAAGGATAATTTTAGCAAATATAACCAAAAAGTAGTTACAGACTACAGCTTTAAGAGGGAGGTCAGTAGTGTAAGGGGTCAGTATGCTGGGGATAAGCCAAAAATCCATTCTGAACATGATTGGCAGCCAGTGCTGTGAGGAAAATCAGGGGGATCTCTGACTAGTCCTAGTTAAGAGCCTAGGTGTTGCATTTTGGACAAGCTGAAGCCATGCCATGTCAGTTTGATTAAGCCAAGTAAAATGGGAATCATAGAAATCAAGTTGTGTCAAACTGAGATAAATGTTCTGGTTTTTGCCGTATTTCTCAGTTGAAAAGAAACATGATTGAACCAGTTTATTGACTTCCTTTTTGAAGTTCAGTTTCGGTTCAAATAAAACAAACTCTTATGTCGTTCATTGCCACCTCAAAGGAGATAAATTCGGCGACCTGATGGATTGGTAAAATGGTAAATGGTCTTGCATTTTATAGCGCTTTTCCAGTCTGCTGACAGCTTAGAGCACTTTACAATACTTTCCACATTCACACACTCACACACTGATGGCAGAGGCTGCTCATCAGGAGCAATTTGGGGTTCAGTATCTTGCTCAAGGACACTTCGACATGCAGCTAGGGGGGGAACCGGGACTCAAACCAGCAACCATCCAATGACCAGACAACCTGCTCTACCTCCTGAGCTGCAGCCGCCCCTACGGAAGCAAATTAACTAGCTTTTTAGACATTCCTGTGATTGAAATTTCCGTCAGGGTGGTGGTTTTACCTCCTTACAGCGTGGAGGTTGAGTTAACCTTAGTGCAAGTTCAAAAACAGAAGATTTCTTTCTTTTTCTCTCTCATTAAACCTTTCATTGAGTCCTTGTGGCTTGTATTAGAGCATCTGGAGTTTCTAGATTTCTCCATTCACTTATTCAAGCTTTTCTGATAATTTATCACCTGTCTTCAGTCACACTAAAAACTTTTGGCAGCATGTTGTGTGGAATATCCAGAATCACACTGATTCTGAAAAGATGATGTTTGGAGGTGGAACCAAAACTGTCTATGTGTCTAAATACCACTGTTGGGTAAAACAGCTCTTTTACATGGTTTCTGTTTTGTTCTGATTAAACAACTAAATAACTTTTATTTTTTAATTCTCAGATCTAATTGATAAACACAAGAGTGTCTATGGTGACACCCCGTTTACAAGAGTCGAACAGAAGCAACCTGAAGCTCCAACATCAGCCCAAGGTTGTAGCACATCTGTCATTCATCCTCAGAGCTCCAGAGGTAGTCTCTATGCTCCTCAGAGCCATGCAGGTTGGAGGAAAACCTACTCACTGAGAAACAAGAACTCAGAGTCCTCTGCTGGACATCCCTCCGCGTCTACCTCCTCCTCTGTTCATCAGTCTAGTTCCCACAGTATACCTCACAGCACCTCACTGCCCAGCCACAGCAGAGGAGAGGGGAGTGATGGTGCCAAAACTGACAGTTTATCATCAGGGATCTCTCAACAGAAGAGAAAAGGACTTATAAAGAGCATCACAGGGATTAAGGGGAAAACGACCGACGCACTTAGAAAAATGGGAGCAGCTGATGGAAAAGGAGGTTCAAGCTCAACAGGTGCTAGTCTGCAACATGAAACGCTTCAAAAACAGATTCAAGAATTACAGCAGAGTGCTGAGAGCAGGCGTGTACTACTGCTAGAAAAGAAAATCAGTAGTTCATCAGAAGTGCTTGCTTCAGTCAAGACCATCACCTCGAGCACTTTAAATAGCAGCAGTCAAGAACAGATGAAACCATCCCTGCCAAGCAAAACCAGCACTGAGACTCATCAGACTATTAAAACAACAACTCCTGCTAGTCTCATAACTAGTAATACTCTTCCACCACTCTCTTCTCTGTCTCAAGTATTGAAACAACCTTCCACTAACCCCATATCTCACACCAGCCATGGCCCAATTGGTGCATCTTTTCTGAAAAAATCCAAGTTCACCTGGATAAAGAGCAAGAATGTAGGAGGAGTGGAGCCTAAGCAAGCTAACTCCATTTCCTCACCTACTGGCAAAGCTGTGAGTGCTTCCCCCACGTCAGTCTCAAGAGTTGCCAGTGGAAGCTCGCCCTTAGTCACAGTCGGTAAGAGAACCCCTGCCAAGAAGTTACCCCGTAAGCTAAGCTCAGTCACTGTAGCCCCCAGGACCTCCAAGTACAAATGGGTCTCCTCCTCTTCTGGGGCCCAAGCTAAAATATCTCGAAAATCACTATCGCCCAAAACCAGGACTCTTTCCCACAGAGCTCAGGAGAAGGGAGATGCCATCAAGAAAGTCAGATCAGCCTCCATCCCCCCGGCTAACTTAAAAATGGAAAATGCAGGTTCCTCTACCAGCTCCACACTGAGTAGCCGTTACCGCTGGAAGGCTGGAGGTCAGAGCACCTCGCCAGCAGTGACAGGAGGAGCAGCAGTGGCTCGTCGTAGATCTGCCTTCCACTGGACGTCAGAAAAAAGCAATAAAGGAGTGAGAGGAGTGCTTGCTAGTTCCCCATCTGGAACCCAGCGTTTTGCCCTTACACCCTCCTCCTCTCCTGGTGGGTTTAAGCTCCGCAGCAGGATGAAAATCATCAGGAAGACTGGTAGTAGGTAAGTAAATGATGGTTCTTCTCTAGGAACTTTTCTAATTATGTTTTTTAAATTCATAGTGTAACTGTTTTTCTGCCAGGAGGTGGCAGCAGAGTATGTCAGACTGTTGTGTATAGTTCATGAATTAAAGAAGTCCACCAATTTTCCACATTAAAGTGTGTTAACAGGTCTTGAGGAGTACCACTGCATGTGTGAAAAAAAGTAGTATAAAGCCTATTTTGCTGCATTTTGAAAAGGAGTCCATTGTTCTAACATCACACATGTATAGCCCTGATGACCCATATGGACAGTTTAAAAACAAATTTCCATAATCAGTTCAGCAGAACGAGAGGTATCGGCTTTCTTATTCTGCACATTCGACTTCCTTTTCAAAGCCTGGTGCCCACATTACCCACAATGCAATATTTCCACTTTTTTTTTCATGCATATGCAGTCGAAGTCCAATACTCTGTAAACACACTTTATGGTGTAAAATTGTTTTCCCTTTAAATAAATTTTCTTTATATCATGTGATGAATAGTAGCATGTAGTGTATGACTGCTTGCACTATACTCTGTTGCCTTTTGTCCTGTGACCATAGTGGAGGTGGCTCAGAGAGAGGGATCAGCCCATCAGCCGCAAAGTACTCCCCGTGGGGCCGGATGCATCGCTCAATCAGGAGTCCCATAGCAGTCAGGAGGACACCCTCCAGGGAGCTTGTGTCTTTTGGTAGACACAAGTTGAGGCGACTGTCCCACACCTCGTCAAGGACAAGTAAGGAGCACACACAACAGACTATAGTACAAGATTGTTGCCGTGTAGTATTGTTCAGTACAGTTTCCTCAGATCGTTTATTGTACGCAATTTTTCTGTCACACGTTTTTTCATGGACAATTGCTGTAACGAGCTGTCAACCTAATGCTCATCCGTGGAACATAACATATCATAGTTAAGAGGGAACATATCTAATCTGGATAGTTGGAATTGCTTTGGCTATCTAGTTAATTTTTAGTCATCTTTTTAATATTCTTTCTCTTCTTCCCTACTTACAAGCATGTGGATTTCAACAAATATACAGTAAGATGCACACCAGATAAACACTCTAGATAGTTTTGAATTCTCACCCTCAACAACCTCACTCGTTAAAAGAATTACTGAAAACCCTGTTGCCATTTGGTGGTGCTGTGACAACTTGTTTTAGGCAGAAACTCACCAGCAGTCCATCAAACTTTCAAAAACTGTAAAGATTCAGGATCTCAATGCATTTCCATCAATTGGGAAGAAAATGGTAACAATTAGACAAATGATATATATAGTTAATATTAATTCATATAAGCAGCAAGTAATATTTGTTTGAATTTCAGTGGATATCCTAGGAAACTGGCAGGTTTTTACTTTCTGTAATTAAACAAAATCTTTGTCCACAAGCTTGTGCCAAATATGCCACAAATCCAATCAGAGTGTTGTTGTCTCCTGTTACTGTATGCTCTCTGCCAGAGAGGTTTTGTCTGTGCTCTGTTCTGTACATTTTTGTAGTCTGCTTTCATATGATTTAGGAATTTAACTCTTAAAATACAAAGAAAACAGAGATTCACCTATCAGTTTTGGTGTTCTTGCACATAGAAGCCACACTCAGAGGACACACTCCTCCAGATGACCATCATATGCATGATGCCATATTATTCAACCTCTTTTATCTGCCAACTGCACCTCAAACCAATACCGTGTCTCACTGTGTTTTATGCAATCAGAGAGATCTTTAGATCAAACAAAGAGACTTTTGTGCGATACTTTCATCTTGATTGTTGTTTTACTTCCACCGAATAGAACTTATATTGTAGATTTGTGCTTGTTTTCCAGTTGACTTGTATTTCATTCTAGCATGCCACCGTGAATACCTTCAGTACATCCGTGAGTTTTGCACCACCTGTGCCCCGGTGATCTCAGACTACTGCCAAGGGCATATTAGTAGAATATAGTATTTGATACTGTATATGATAATTATTGTAGCACATTGTTTTTTGTTTTTTACCGTTTTGTACTAATAGAAAATGATGTAACACATGTGCTGACAGGGCAGTCTTTGTTTTTTTAAATAGTAATTCAACACAGAGAAAGAGAAAAGAGCACCTCCATTTGTGAATTATTTACTCCATTACTCCATTCCTTCAAACAGCACCATCAGAAAAATGATTTTCCCCCTGCATATTTCTTTTATTTCTTTAGCAAAATGTATTTCTTAATTTTTCCAATATGAACACACTACATACCCGAAACTGCTTATAATTGGTCCGTAGATTGGTCATTCATTTGAACCTCTGACAGCAGCTGTTCCAGTTATTTCCAGTAGAGGGCAGCAGCTCACATCCATGTTGTCCTTGTAGAGGCATTCTGTTGCTGGCTGTCATGAGAGGCTTACAGGCAGACTATAAGAGGAGGAGGGGGGAGGTTTAATTGATTGCCCAATTCAGCTGTGATGGCGAACAAGTGCCGATAGCGGGTAATTTGCAGAGGTGGAGGCAGGCAGCGCCACCACTATCAAGCCCTGGCACCGCTCTCCCTCCAGTAGATAAAAAGGAGCTAATGCATAATTATCCTTTTGCAAATTGGATTGTTTTAACGAACTGTAGAATATAGGCCTAACCTGATGGAAAGCAATCATTGTTTTTACAGCCCCCTCCCTACCCCTCTCTCCCCCTCACTCCCTCCTCTTGCCCCTCCAACCCTCCGGTCATTCTGTGCGTACCCTACACGCCTCATGCCCATCTTGGTGTAATCTCCCATACTCAATGAGTCAGAGTCAGAAGACATTAGAAAAGCCATCACTATTAACATTAGGCTTTATTCGTGTCTATGGCTCTGCGTCTATCAGTCTGCTTCTCTTTTTCTGATTCTTTAACTTGATGTGTCCTTTCTCATACCTCCTAGACCCTTTTACCCCTTCCTTTCTTCTTCTTCATCATTCCTCCATTCCTCTTTTGTCTTTTGGGAAACCTGAATGGCCTTACAGCCCGAACACATGCATCTCTAATTATAGACAGGGACTCAGAATCAGAGACACAGGAAAGGTGGAGCAGAGGTGAACGTGGAGGAAGATGGAGTGAAGAAAGCTGCTCGTAGCCACTGGGCCTCTGATAAGAGCTGCTAATAAAGAGCAAATTGAATTACTAATGATGGGAAGCAGAGTCCCTATAGATGAGCCCGTTAAAACCCAACCTTATGACCACTCACACATGCATGATAATACACTCACAAACAATGTGTCTTAATTTCCCCTCAATGGCCGGCTTCAGCCTCTCCTTTAGGGGCGGGTGTTTTCTGAGGTGCTCGGTTATCTGTGGTTTAATTTAAAGAGTGCATAAACCTAAGTAAGCAGTTAAGGGCTGTAATGAATCGAGAGGTGCGCGTGTGTGTGTGTGTGTGTGTGTGTGTGTGTGTGTGTGTGTGTGTGTGTGTGTGTGTGTGTGTGTGTGTGTGTGTGTGTGTGTGTGTGTGTGTGTGTGTGTGTGTGTGTGTGTGTGCGTCTGCTCGTGTGTGTTCGTGTGTGTGTATGTGTATGTATATATCTATATGCGTATGCATGTGCCCAGAGACAGCCGCGTAGCCCAGATAATCTAATAAAGCAGATAAATGTCAAGAACGGACGGAATACAGAGAGGAAGAGTGCTGAGCTGTGCGGCTTCAGGCCCCATGTGACGGGCTTCTGGAGTGTTTTAGGTCTCTATCTCAATCCGGTTTCTTTCCTCCCTCACCATCTCTCATCCAGTCTCACTCAGTCTTTTTCCTCTCTATGGCTGTCCTCGCTGAACTGCTAATATGCCTCGTGACTTTTTTTAAGCCCAATACTGGATATCACTTTGCAGATTGCATGCATTTTCTGTGTAATCTTATTCTAGTGTGAAATTAATGTCATGTCAATTAATCTGAATTTGTAAATCCCTTCTTGAAAAATATTTAATGTGAAATGAGCCTCAGCAAGTCAATATATTGAAAAGTTATAACTTTTAAAATAATAATTATTTTCATTATTGATTAATTTGTGGATTACTTTACATTAATCTTTCAGTCAAACAACAATTTCTTGCAGAAACTGCAGCAGCATTAACTCTGAGGACCCCTAGTCGCAGACCATCTGTTGGCAATCCTGCATGTGTATGTATCGTAGTATGTGGGATTTACCTAAAATACAAATAAATAGACTATGTAAAAATAATCTTTCTCAATCATCTCTTATGACCCATTAGAAGTGTGGGCCAGTGTCTGTACTCAGAGGCCCTGCCTTCTGCCTTTTTTTTTTCAGAATATTTTTACTGTGTCGGAAAGTTTCTGGGCGTCAGCCTTGGGGAGTAAGAGTGTAACAGCATGAATTTGGGACTCAATTAAGTTTCATCGCTGTCTCGGTCTCTCTGCTCTGCACTCTGGCTGTCAGAAGAGCAGAGAATCAAACATCAGACAGGACAGGAAAGTGTGCTCGTCAACTGCATCATTAAAATCTGGGGCTTTATGTGGAGGGGAGGGCACGTTGATTTATTTCTTATTTTTTCAAACACAACTGCTTTGAAAATTCAGAAAGAGTGCATACCTCCACAAAGACCCAACAATCCTGCAATGATCAAGCCTATTCCAATATCACATAAATTGTATTTAAATCCATTAGATCTGGATTTTTATTTGGATCTGCAACAATTTGTACTCACTGGAAGATAGCAGCCATTGCCAAGTGCTCCTGATTAAAAAAAAACAAAAAAAAAACAAGATCTATGCATTAATCCTAAATGAAAATGCCCCGGCCCCATTCCTTTGTTCTGATCCGCATCAAAAAAATTGCATGCTTCTCTGGGCTGAGACCCATCCGCCAACCAACATAATTAAATGAATGAAATCATTGTTACTGTGAAAACCATGTGAAGAAGTAAAATCCAGTCTCTGATTCGGTGTCTCATACATCTTAAAATTCATGGATGTTTCACTCAAACAGCTTGGAGTTGTATTGTGACACACACACACACACACACACACACACACACACACACACACACACACACACACACACACACACACACACACACTCCCCCACCCGCCCCCCGATACCATGGAGCCATTACCACCACAGAAGATTCCTCTCTCCTCACCCCCTCCCTCAGGGATCCTGTTACTGTGCCTACAGTGATCCCATTTATTTCACCCATAAATCATACGAGCTGCTCTGCATGAAGGCCATGCTCTCACTGACATTTTCCACTTTCTCTAGTAATATGTATGGACACATGCAAACACAGATGGGATACGATGAACAAACAGCCGTACTGTATAATACTTTGAGGAGCTCAGGAAAACATTTTTCAGAGTCCATTATGAATTTATTCATGAAGTGGATCAGCCTGGCGCTGAACACTGATCACATATTAAAGTAGTCATAAATTAACTGAATTCATTTGTGTATTGTGTTTCAACCACACAGCAGCAAAAGCACCTTTTGACTAATCTGTTTCGTGGTTATTGATTAGGATGTAAATGCCAAACTGGTTTGGCTTTGTTTATTAGTGATGATTTTTTCTTCTCATAAATGAAAGAATTTTGGTGTTTCGTGTTGCCCTGTTGTTTACTGAAGTTTTAACCATTGTCAGTTGTCCACATCCACTCATTTCCCAGCAACACTGCACGGTAACTCGGCTGAAGAACAGCAATTTCCAGATTTTCTCCTTAGGATGGTGAGGTTATATATCTGTAGATATCTCTATCTATCCATCTATCCATCCATCCATCTATCCATTTATCTATCTATCTATCTATCTATCTATCTATCTATCTATCTATCTATCTATCTATCTATCTATCTATCTATCTATCTATCTATCTATCTATCTATCTATATAAATATATATATATGATATAATATAATATAATATAATATAATATAATATAATATAATAATTTGTGTATTTGACCTCACGTCTATGTGCCTGGCAAGTGATGGAATGCCTTGTAAGAATGGGTGGTTTTATAAGACTTTTCTGACAGAAAACCTTCTAAAAGAGTGGGATTTTAGGTTATATAGGATCAAGATACTCAAAAAGGTCTTTCTCGGGAAATTGTGATGAATCTGGCACAATGCATACTTACTGTCACATATTGCAAGTTGTCTCTATTCACATTTTGTTGTCTGTCAGTCTTGATTACAAAACTGCTAATCTGATTCTTATTAGCCCTCTTAGTAGTTTATCATTAAAATGCTTCCCCACTTGTTTGTGAATGGGTGAATGCCTTGTATCTCCATATTACAGGAAGTAAGAAAAGGGTTCTTGGGCCTAAAGACATCACATTTCCAACATTTATTTAAGTTATATGAAAATATTAGTGCCAACAAGTTTGTCTTTGGACTGCACTTCACTACCGGTCCTTTTGACTTCAGCTTGGCACAACACACGTTTGTTTATTTTTGTTTGTTTATTTGCATCACTCTCTGGTTCACACTTGCTCCAGTTTCTCCCACTTTTCCTTCACACCACAGCCACTTGTCCTCTCGCTGACTCACCACCCCACATACACACACACACAGGCACCTTATAGAGGATGTTAACTCACTGTTGGTTTGTTTGTCTGGGCATTACAGCACACAGCTGATGTTGCTATGTGCATACTGGAGCAGTCACTCTATATCTAGTGTATGTGCGTGCTGATATTTCTCTGAACTTTTTATCAGTCAAATATTTTAATAGTTTGTTTGTCAGTGAGAGTGTGTGTGTGTGTTGCTGTGTGATTCTCCCGTCAGCTGCTTTTCTACATACCGTTTTCTGAATGCCATTCCTTAGTGCTCCCATAGTATCATCAGTCGAACAACACACACATTTGTGGACCTCCACCTAATGCACAAACACACACAACCATGCACACACTGGCGTTCTGCTCATTCCTCTGCACTTTCTCAGGCTCTCTGTTTCAAACAGGTGGACCTCTGTCTGTCTGTCTGTGCTTTGCTTTCTCCTCATTTTTTTTTATATTTGTCACCATTTGTCTCACACACACATGTGCCCTACAAAATATGTGAGCCCACACACAAGCAAACAAATTATAGAATTGTTGCCTTGCCATAATGGTTTAGGCCAAACAGGAGAGTTACAAAGGTTTATGTTTTAGCTTGAACCTCCTCATGCATTTGTGCCTATATATAAGCACTATGGCTATTGGGTTCCGTGAATGATTCAGTTTCTCTTGCAAGATGGTGTCCTGTCCAGAACACTCTCAGTATAGCTCTCTGGCACAGTGTGCAGTAACATTTGGCATTTTAATTAACCTCCCAGGACCCAGAGAACTGTGGTACCCCCAGACCTACAGTATGCCCACATGAGTAACTCCTCCCCTTCTGTGTTGTGAGACCCCTCCTCTTTCCACAGACTCTCATCAAACTGTCAACTGGCCATAATTAAAGTTCTGTCTCATTTGAGAGCAACATGCAGATGGACCTCGCTGGCCTTGAAGACACATATACTTGTTGTCAACACTTTGCTAAACTTGGTCTGATGATAATGTACTGAAAAGTGTGGCTGAAAAAGTTTCAAATTGCTCAAAAAGTTCAAGTATTTTCCTGGAAAAAATCTGTGGTGCAACAATTAATTGAATCGTTGTGAGATTTATCCCCAACTTTTTTGATAATCAGTTAATTGGTTTGTGTAATTTTTGAGAAATAAACAGTCAAAATGTATTGTTTACTCTTGAGTGTTTTTGACTGAACTCTGAGGTGGGCTCAGGGTGCTTTTGCCTCTTGAGGGGGTGCTTTTATCCCGTTTATCTGTGAGAGGGGATGAACGGCATGTGTTGAAATGTGTAATCAATACCATTGAGTTCAGAAACTTAAGCCTGAGATGACTATGACTCCTTCCCAGTTAAGGAGGTAAATGTTTTCTTGGTATCCAGAGGAGTGGCCCATGTGCCAGGCTGTCGGAATAAATCAGAAACCTAACAGGACTCTAATTATTTGAGAACACATGGCAGGCAATGTATGTGCCATTTATTGGTAAATGGCATATCTGTAGCACTGCAGTACTTTTACAAATTTTGCATTTATGAAGAAATTGCAACTCTTTTATTTATATATTTCACTTGGCTTAATTGCTATTTCATTAATATATTAATTGTCCAGTTCTAATCCTGATCATAACCTTACTTTGCTGTATTTAAACAGGTCTAACTTTTACCACCATGAATTGGCTTGGGATCTAAGATATACGCTGCGCAGCCAAAAAAAAAGTCACACGCAAATATTTTTGTGGACCGCTTTTGGCTTTGATTACAGCTGCATTTGCCGTGGCATCGTTTTGATAAGCGTCACAACATTTATTTCCATCTAGAGAGCATTCATTTCCCACCAAGATTTTGTATTGATGATAGGAGAGTTGGGCCGCTGCAAGTTTTCTCCAGCACACCTTAAGATTCTCAATAGGGTTAAGGTCTGGACCCTGTGGTGGCCAATCCATGTGTCCCTGAACCACTCTTTTCGCAATATGAGCCCAATGAATCGTGGTGTTGTCATCTTGGAATATGCCCGTGCCATCAAGGAAGAAAAAATCCATTGATGGAATAACCTGGTCATTCAGTATATTCCAGTAGTCAGCTGATCTAATTTTTTGGGCACATAACGCTGCTGTACCTGGACCTGACCAATTGAATCAACCCCAGATCATAACACTTCCCCCATAGGCTTGTTCGGTAGGCACTAGGCATGATGGGTACATCACTTCATCCACCTCACTTCTCACCATAATGCCAACTGAACCATTGCTCTTTTTTTTGGCCAGGCAGTGTAAAAAGCGTATTGTTTTGGTTTTGGTACCAAAACTGCAGCTGCCATTGTTAGATTGTGACATGTGGATGTGAATTTGTATAGATCGACATTGTTTTTTCCCTCCACAACTTTTACTTACTTTCTTTGTTTTTTAATTAGGCAAGGGTAAGGCAAGATCAATTAATATTACCAAATAAAAAAATATTCACCAAAAGTATAGATTCCAGAATCCAACAAAAAAAATCCACCGTTTTGGCAATTGACATCAAACAACAAAAGATAGATGTTTGGTTTCTCAAATCTATCATGAGTAAACCTTCTTCCCAACAAATCAATAATGGATCTCTGAAAAAGAAAATAAACCGAACATCTACACAACTGAAAGTTACCCCTGCTAAGAGGTCCGCTGGTCGCCTTAGTACCCACAGGATAAGTAGCTGAAATTGCAGGCAGGGTTGATCAAAAAAATTGCTCATCCTGCTTTCGATAATTAAAATTCAAAGCTCATTTCGAGCTTTATACTTACTTCCTACAATCACTGTGCCTCTTTTTAAATGTCCGACAAGGTGGGGCTCAGTCATGGAGCAAAACGTAACTAAACTCAGTTGTATTAACCATTGTCTCCTGTGTGGTTTTGATCTTGTTGCATAAAGCACTTCTGGAAACAGGGAGAAGAAAGTCAGTACCCGTTTGCAGCTTCTCCATAAATCTTCACCTTTTGTCAGCTGGAGAGCATGCTGGTATAGCTGCCCACTCCTCACCCTGCTGTACCCCCGACCCTACGACAGTAACCCTATCCCCCCAGCTCTCCTCCATATGTCTGCACGCACTGACGTGTTACCATAATAATCACTGGGGGTTTGCTGTCTATGTGGGAAGACGAGCAAAGAGACTGAAGAGCGCTGAGCATGTTAATTATTTTGCCCCCCCCGACACGGGTATGGGTCACATGGTAGGGCACAGATTGTGTGACTGGTGGGGGTGATGGTCACTGGTTGACTGAAGCAGGACTATCTTGGCATTGGGCAAGGCTGTT
The DNA here is from genome assembly GCA_963678695.2 of Diplodus puntazzo. Taxonomy (NCBI): domain Eukaryota; kingdom Metazoa; phylum Chordata; class Actinopteri; order Spariformes; family Sparidae; genus Diplodus; species Diplodus puntazzo. Next base: position 31,037,586 of record OZ023163.1, read on the forward strand.
GACACGGGGCTGGTTTATGACTTCAAGGTCTTGTTGGGGATTTCTTGGAGGTTTATAAATTGTACTGTGCAGTTTAATCACGTAATGAAATCACCTTGTAAAGGGGTTTAACTGTGGATTAAATTCCAGTTCATGTGGTCCAGACTGCGCTGTTTTCCTTTTTGGTTGGTGTTATCATTCTAGCCGCGTAATCAGGGGCAACTCTAGGCGGCTGTTAATTTAATGGCCCTGAAAAATGATCAATTAGATGATGATTTTTGTCACTTAGATTTTTACTCTGAGTGATGGATGAAATTTGGGTTCTTTCACGTGAATTCTGTCCTCACTGCTTCGATGTCATCAGGGAAAAAGTTGGTCAGCTGTTTCCATGCTGCACAAAGAGGTTGAACAACATTTGAATCAAAATGTCATTGGTTGGCTTTTTGGCTTTTGTTGCCACTGTCAATCAAGATGTATCTTTTATTACTTGAAATTACACACAGCCCTGATGAAGCATTACAGTAATCTATTGTTTTATTTGAGTGTTATAACTGAGAATGTTTTTTTTCCAATTCTGGCGGCCCCTGTGAACAGCAGTGGTATGAGTAGCACTGCCTCCTGTTGTTAAAGATCTTGATCTGGCTACTGCATGCATTTGTTTCGGAAATGAGTAAAAGAAAAGTGAAGCTTATTTTTTGATACCATGATTTTATTATTAACACAGCTGTTTGCAGGATGCGTAGTGATGAAGAAATGCATCTATTTGTGGTTATGTAAGAGTTATAATAACTTTATGGAAACAGCCTCATCTTTTCGCTGAAGATTTCCTTTGCTTATGTAGTTTATATCGATGCATCATTATTAGTTATTCACATAACCAATTAAGTGCGTTTCACATTGTCAGAAAATATTTAAGATCAGAAATTAGGGTTTCAAAGACTGCGATTTTCCATGCTTGATGCTCGTTATCTTGATATTCTCTTTCAAACCTGTAAAAATATTTTACTCTTTCACATCGGGTCAGGTGGAATAAAGTTCCTCCTTTTTGTCCTTCTGGACAAAATTCAACCATAGAAATGTTTAGCTTTTTAAGGACATTACTGCTTGTATTTTTGGCTTTTCCATTTTTTATACTTTTGGAAATATTCAGCTTTTTCTGCAAAAACGTTCCCATTCATCCTTATGGGGAATTTTTCAAATGTCGTTCTGCTACTGCTTCAGCATACGTTCAGCTATAGAAACCGTTCAACCATCAATATTTTCAGCTTTTTAGCTGTTCAGCTTTTTCAGATATTCAGCTTTAAAAAAAAAAAGAAATGCAAAAGAGGTGAATGAGAAAATCTTCAAATCCTCTTCAAAACCACCCGACATTCAACCTGTTCTTGTTCCTCATACTTTGAGCCAGAAACACCATTCCAACTTTTAAAGAGTAACAAGACTTTGAACTATTGAACATGTATTCAGCTTTTTAAAATATTGTACTTTGAAATCATCACAGTCTTAGTTTTAAGGATTTTAGCTTGTCTTCTGATTTTATAATGGGTGTGTAATAATGGGTGTGTATTGTGTGAGCTACGGTGCGTGACATCATCACTAGAGTGGAGAGCAGCTGAAAAAACTGGAGAAAAAAATTCTGTTCAGTTTGATTTGGATCCCACATCTTTTACTTCACATAGACTTGCTTACACTACACATGGAAATGTAGACTTAGCTAGAGAATGTGTATCTCATTATGGTTATGGAAATACATCACCCACCTATCTGCCAAAACTGTGTCTATTGTGATGGTCCGTCCAACTATGTTGGTCACAATCTGGGCCCAGTGCTTTAGAGGGTCAGGTCAGGGATGTCCAGGCATTAGATGTATGTTGTTGTGCCGTCGCTGCAGAAGTCAAACTGACCACACACTCACAGTGCACAAACCATTATCACTACTTTCCACACTATTCCTCTTTCTGGTCTTTTGTCTGCAGCAGTCACATTCTGTGATTGCTCACCCGCACCATCATTCTATTTCTCTGCTTCCTCCCCACCCACAGGGATTAAACGTATTCCCTTAATTAATATCTTGGCTGCAAGTCTCACTAGGTTGGTAGATCCGGTAAAAGTCCCATATTCCTGTAATGTTAGTGAATTTTGTATTGCTCTTAACTTTTTAAAATGTTTGATCTCTGTCTTTCTGTCTATGTCCATCTTCCTGTCCCCGTTTAAGTCTTATGATCTCCCAACCCACACGCTCCACCTGACTCTCCATCCAAATACCAGAGCCAGGCTCCAGGTCAGAGCCCCAGCCTGACGAGAAACTTGACCACTCATCTTCTTGACTTTTTTTCTCAGCCTTTCCCACTCTTCATTTCAGTCATACCGGCCTTGACACCCGAACCCCCAAGTCTATTCTGGTCTTGAGTTATTCAGTGACCCTCTACTATCTCTTCTACCAGTCTCTACTACTCCGTTTCCGCCTGTATGAGTACCTCCCTTCCACTCTCTGTCACCCCTCACCCCCTCCTTTCCTTCCTTTTCTCTGCATCTCTATCCCTGCCATGGCAAATTTAGGTTTTGCCCCCCCCCCCAAGGTATTTCACTGTGTGCCTCCAGCCACGATTGGCATGCAAACCTCTGAGCTCAAAGCCCCCACTTTCCTTTACGTCCCTGACCTCCCTGCTTGCAGACAGAGGTTAGGCTTCCTAAGCCCAGCATGACCTCCCTACAGGTGTCGCTCAGATTTAACCATTAGGAATAATGTTGTCAGTGCAGTGTTAGGAACAAATGTGGAGAGACATGATGGACAGGTGTAAACTGAAAGATTGATTGGTCCTGTCAACCACTCACTTTCCTTTCATTCTTTTTAAAGAGAATTCCATGTTATTACAACTCAGGGTTCGTATTTAGCCAAGACAGTGTGAACAGTGTTTTGTTGCAAAAACAATACAAATTGTTGGTATGATACAGAAATGAAACGTAATGCCATTGATATCATAATTAATCTTTTTTTTATTAAAGTTAAATTATATTAGGAGAAACTCTGAAACAGTCTCACTGATGGATTCACTAATATTCTGAGAGAAAACTGTATTAAGTGCTCCATGAATAAAACCAAATTTGTTACTAGTTTAACTGATGTTAACTGTTTGAAATGTTGGGCACGCAACAATACATATTTTCATTATTGATCAATATTACAGTTACTGTTACACTATTGCTTTAGTCTCCAGAATATTAAAAAGTCCAATGACGGCATTACATTGCTCCATTTGTCCGACTTACAGTTCAGTTTAGTATTGCACAAGACAAAGAAAAGGAGCCCAGTAAATATTTCACAGTGGTATTGGAAATATACTCAAACCATTGATTGATTACATAAATAGTTGCAGATAATTTTTCTGTTGATTTATCAAAAAATCTTTTCAGCTCTGTACTATTGCAGTAGTCTGAACTTTGTTGTTTAAAAAGCTGTGTTTCATTGAGACCTTCAAGCATTCATGTATATTAATATGGTAGAAAAAGCCTCATAGAAGAATTTGATTTGCAACTGTTAAAATCTAAAAAGCCTACTCTTTCCACTTAGCTAGCTACTAAGACATTTGTAGAGCCCACTGCAAGAGTATTCAGATAATCCCAGATTTATACAAATTCTGGGGGTTATGTTTTATATTTGAAAACAAAAACCATTGTCTGCATTAAAATTATCACCCAAACTGTGATTGTACTGCTGTACCTAACAAAGTTTTGCATTCACTTTTTTTTCCTTAGCATTGTGGGAGTGTTATTCACATTTTTGGTGTGTTAAATTTTACTTTTGACTCCAGATAATGTAGATGAACTGAATGCTTGTACACTTAACTATTTGACTGTATTAGCAGATCTCCAAAATTACTTTGGTGAGTACAACTAAAAGTGATGGTGGCCACACCTTCGAAAATATGACCCAAGTTGGAAAAAGAGTGGAATTGTCCTTCTTTCTCCTTTTCATTAATCTGTTGCTCCCTCCCCCTCCCCCTTAACGTTACCCAACTCTCCCTCCATTTAGGCTTTCACCCCCTCACCCTCCTTCCACATCCAGCTTTGTTTACAGTCAGGCTTCTGCATATGGTGCTCAAGCTACAGCATCAGCAACGAGGTTTATGCTTGATGTGTTGTTTGTTGCAGTATTCACCGAAACACCAGAGATGGACTGAACCAACCAAATATTCTGTGAATATGCAAGAAGTAAAGGACTGTTACCGGAAGAACGTTGTTATCCAACATGAATTCCAGCCCGCCATTTTCGTGCAACCTAGGCTCCTACAGTCGGCAAAATGTCAATATGCGAACCAGAGTCCTGCACGGGTTCGGGTACCCGAAGGGTGATCCGCACAATTTGGATGAAAGGGGTGATGCAAACTGCTCCAAAAACGAAAGTGAAAGTTAAAAATTGCGCTCGTAGCAGTGAGTGACTCAGCTGTCTGTGTATCGTTGGCATGGAAACAGTTCCGTGAAGGAAAAACAGTTCGGGGGCGACAAATAGGAGGCCCGGGGGCCGTCTATTGAGGACCACTGGTGTAGAGTATAAACCTAGCTTCAGTGTTCATGTGTCCCTGCCACCCTTCCCCCTCCTCCACTGGACCTCAGTTATGTTTTGGTATTTAATAATGGATGATTGTGTGTGTTTGTCAGTCAGCAGGCTCTTTGTTAAAGGGCTTTAAGATAACTGCTAATTCCAGCAGGGCTGTATTGATTAGCTGCGCTGGGTGTCGATTGTTTTATAGCCCGAGTAGAACACCGCATCCCCCTCCATCATGTATCCCCCATGTTCCTTCACTACATTCTCCCTTGCCTCCCACCTCATCAAGGGTCCCTCCTTCTCTGGATGAATAATTAATGCTTAACCTATTTAATCAGTGAGATTTGCTCTGAACAGAGTAATTTAGTCCTCAACTGTGTGTGGTTGGGAGTAATGTGCCTGTGTTTATCTGTGTGGCTGTGTGTATCTGTCACGTACGGTGATCGCAGCACTAAGTGGATCAATTCCTCATGCACTCTCAGTTGAAACAGCTCTGAAGATTTACAGTAACACTGTAGCTTCAACATGACAGTCAGTGAGTTGTCATCAGTGCCGTTGGTGTCAGCGATAACTGTTTTAGAATGGTAACTCCAACGCTGGAAGCTGTGGTTGTTCCCAGCAGCAGTCATGCAGGCAGAGCTGGCATGGGGGGCTTCTATCGGATGCAAAGATAGTTCCCATTGAAACCAATGAGAAATGATCGCCAAGCGCATACGCCCAAAAAAGTTTACTTTCTGGTTATGCAGCCCATTGACTATGCACAGTAGAGTTACCGCTTGGCCCATAGACTTTATATGGTGATGATGTCGCAGATTTTTAAATTGTTTTTCTCAACTTGAGGGAATTTTTACAAATACAGAACCACCATGGATCAAAAATTCATAATAGAAAGGGTCATAATCAACCTTGTTTGAGGTTCTTTATGTCCTGTCAACAGTTTGACAGTCTTGTCTTTTATAATAGCGTTTATAATAGTCTATTGGGAAAATGCTTTGCAATGCAGGGCAAATTTTGGCTGCAGTACTTCAAAGGCCACTGCACCAGATTGGAGGCAAGGCTGAGCAGCACCCTTCACAGCCTGAATATCCCTGTGTCCAAGATCAGTTACTTGTTTTTGGCCATCCAGCTGTAAAAAAATGTATATGCATTTGATTTACAAAGAGAAAACAAAACATAGATTTAAAATAATTTATATATTATTAAAGTTGTTGGTGATATATTTGCTAATGAATGATTTTTGATATCCTGATCCAATTCAATCTACTAACCATTTCAGCACTACCTAGCTTAACAAAAGTAGAAATGAACATTAGTAAATATAACAATTTGATGATTAGATGTCCTGTTCCTAATTTAAAGCCTGGCTGTTGGTTGGGTATCAGCAGTGCTTAGAGTCTGCAGGCAGTAAGAATCATTTGGCCGTCAGTGGACTACAGCAGGTAGCAGCACTGATTGGTCAGAGGAAGCTGCTGGTCTCGATTTCCATCTCGTCTTCTTGGGCCAGCAAAGACTTGGCATTAATTCCCAGAATCGGAGGTCAGTACTATTTATACTCACCTGTGAGTGGGTCAGGGTGTACAGCCAGATTCAGGACTCACACACACACTCAGGCACACACCTGGACATGTTTGCATATGCATGTGCACTGGCACTGTTGTTGCATTCCTGTCAGTGAGCTGCAGAGGGGGCTCTGCACATGGTCACTTATGGCTCAGCAAACTGATCAACTGGTGAACTCTTGCTCCTAGATTATCTGTGTGGAGGAGCTGGTAGCTTCAGCATTTTTATACTCATGCTCATTACTATATATTTTTATTTGAGAATGTGGTTCTCCAGGTAACTGTGGAGGAGAGCAGAGAGTGACTGTGAGAGAGAGTGCAGTATTGATCCGGGGCAGTTCATTTTCTGCTGTCCCTGGTGAGTTGCTCTGGGGGAAATAGCTAGTTTGTCTCCTGTCATTGTAGCTTCAGAGTTAAAGAGGAGTAAAAAAGAGGGGTGGGGGTAGAAAGCCACTTGTTTAAACAGGACAAGAGCATCACGACTTCCTCACTCACACAGGACCACCAGGGATCAAACTGTCCTCTTTTGGGCCTAAAAGATTATCATCATGCACAGGAATGATATACTGCCCCCTTGACACATATTCGTGTATGTTTACGCGTTAAATATATCTACGTGTGGGGCTAATATTGTGTGGGCGCTCCTGAAGAAAGCGATATTGATCATTGGCCGTTTACTGTCCCCTGCTCCCTTGTGAATTGCTCTATGGGAAGTGGTCAATTTGTCTCCTGTCCGGGAGGCTTCTCTGTGCGTGTGTGTGTCTGTTTGTGTGTGGTTAATTTGTGTCCTGTCCTTTGTGGGGCTTACCTGTTAAATACTTCACTCTGTCTCTGTGGAGACACAGCTAACAGCATTGACTGTTTCATTCGATGACAGTAATGCTGGACTGATTGGCAAATAGCCTCCATTAACTGTGTCTGCTGGAATGTAAATACAGGAAATTCAATTAATGTAACCTATATTTTTTTGAGCTTCGAATTCTGGTCATTTACACTTTGAGGAGAAGAATGTAGTGGCATTGGAGATATCTAAGTAGGCAAAATTCTATAATGTGCTGTCAGAGATGTAGAGCCTCACTTGGAGAGTTAAAAGGTTTTTGCTGGTGACTGATGCTATTTTTCAAGCAGAAATGTGACAAAGAATCAGTAGGACAGACAGGAGGATAGACAGGAGGACAGACACTTCTCCACTATAACTGCGGTCTTTTTTTCCTCATATAAGTTGCCAAAGACACTATCAGTTACTGTGTTGTTTGGTCATGAACGTTGCTTTGTGGGACATTTTTCTTTATTTTGTTGAGTGAGGGATCTGTTTAGTTATCAGACTGTAAACACCATCAGATCGACACACCCCTGCTCCGTGCCACCGGCTTATCCATTCACACAGGTATGGTTCGCCTCTGCTGCGGAGGGTTGTGAGGCGTTTATTACGGTTTTACAGACAGTCTTTCACAATGTCCCTACTGCATCACATGACCATATAATTACACTGCAAAACCGGCTTTGAGGCCTGGCCCTCTTTGTGGGTGCTTGATCTCTAAGATGAGGCCAGTTGGCTTCTTCGCAGAGGAAGTTACGGTCAAGCCAACTGCGTTGAATAGTCCTCCTCCTCTTCTTCGTTGGCTTCACCGGCAAGCTGAAAAGAAAATCGACTCTGACTTTATGTAGTGGATGGCTGGACTCATGTAAGTGTATTTCACATCTGCTGTGACTTTGAAAGACCTTTTATTAGTACATATGCCTCTGTGTATGTGTTTGTGAGCGAACTATACCAACCATTTAGCAGCGACGTTCGCTCGGACCAGATGCCCGCTGCTCCTTGTCGGGATCAGCATTTTAGCGGGCTACTGCCAGCTCTTCCCTGGCCCAAAGGGACCAATTAGGCCCGGGCAGCTGTACCCAGAATGCTACCACTGAACGAGGGGGCTGTGGGTGGGTGGGTGGATGAGGATGCTGCACAAGAGAAGGGCAGACATGCAGAGCAACAGCACTGAGTTATCAGAGAGAGGGTTCACTACTGAGTCTTAAGAAAGGAAAGTGTGGGTAGTCGGAAAGCAGAAGAAACAACATACTAAATAGCAGAAAAGTTGAAAGTTGCTGGAGGAGCTGTTTGGAGCCTGTCATCTTCCAAGCACCTGGTGGTCCTCTAAAGGATCAGAAAAGCTTGAGTGGAAGCCCCTCGACCCCCTGCCCTTACCAAATTAGCGCTCAAGCCGACAAGAGACTTGGCTGTCCCTCATCACAACATCGTCCTCGTTTCTCCCTCCTGACCTTTAGCCCCTGAATCGTCACTTTTCACCCCAGTAAATGCAGTTCCATGTCAAGAGCTGGGCCCCCCTGTTACTGAGCTGACCATGGCTCCCGGCCAGAATGAACCTTCAGGCACAATTTCTGTAGCTATTCCAGCAGGCCCTATTAATTACATGGAGACGCAAAGGTCAAATATCAGCATCATTGCCAAGGTTCATCTGTAAATCTATACTGTATGACTATATATATATTATTGGACACGCAAACTTAGACAGTTACTCAAGGAGTTACTCAAGCATTATCCTAACCACTGTCATTACATATATGGCACTCTTAGATGAGTAACAAAATCAATTGTTTAAATATAGTGATTTAAATGTTAAGAAAGAAGGATCAAAATGGTTGTTTTTTTCGCTTGGTAAAGACTGGTCGATGAAAATAGAAACAATTATTAATTATTCAAATGTATTTTACGGTATATCAGTATAAATCCCTTTTTTCACATCTCATTTTTCAGGTCAGCCCTCAAAAACAAAAAAGGAATAGGAATAAGCTAACAAAAATAGAACAACCAGCAATCAGCAGAAATTAAGCTGGATTAAACAAACAGCTAAGACTAAATGATTCCAATAACAGGATAACAATGAAAAAGCACAACAAATAAAAATGATCATAGGAGGACTACAATCAATTTGAGTTTTAGATAAGAAACAACATTCCTGAATAAACCAAATGAGGACAACGATAGACTTTGTACTGGTAAATTATTCCAATAAAAAGAGGCCGTAAACATAAAGCTCTTTTTGCAACATCATTATAGGCTGTTGGGAAAAAATATGTGCTGATCAGAGTGCCTCAATGAGTAATGAAGTGAAGTGTAAAATGCAGATCTATACATTGTGCTAAAGTATGTAGACACCTGTACCTTCACCTGCTGCTTTATAGGGACACAATAGCATCTGTGAGATTCGACACTGATGTTGAGTGATCAGGTCAGGCTAACACTCTATGTTCCAGCTCATCCATCATCCAGTGGTGGATGATGTTGAGATCAAGTTTTTCTCCACACTAAATTGGGAAGGCCATTTCTGTATGGAGCTGGCTTTCTGCATGGGGACACAAACAAACACATCATGGTATCCCGTAGCATGATTATATCCCATCATTAGAATGAAGGAGCTTTGACCTAACTGTGAATTCCAGTTCCAGACACATCTATAAACATAATCAATTTCATCTTCAATATTTTTTGTTATGGCAGATTAACCAGATTTTTTTATTATTATTCAATGGGTAGCCATTTGGTCATCAGAAAATAATGTCAACAGTGAAAGGATAACTTTTAATTGCTTTGTGTTAAAAAATTCAAAAGCCAAAGATTGTAGATGGGGAAAAAGCTAAAAATCCTTATGTTGGAGATCCTGGAACCATCATATCTTAAGCATTTTTGCTTGAAAACCACTGTAAATAATTGTTGGTTATCAAAATAGTTTTGGTCTATTGTACTAATGGTTTCAGCACTAAATTTATGGGAAAAAAACTATGACAAAGAAAATGACATTATTGGCCTGGCAGTGTAAGAGCTAAGGGCTGAACTGTTGCCAGTGTTTTCATTTGCTGACCTTGGAGGAGTGCAGCTGTATTTCAGACTAACCTTTATCACCCGAAAGATGTTCCTCGGCTTACAGTCAAGTTTAAAGAATCCCTCCTTATGAGCAGCAACATCCTGCAGCCTATAGTTCTCTTTTTGGCACCTGAACTCCCCCTCTCCTCGACCCGTGCGCGGCCCCCCTTGTCTCTTCACAGTGTGACACATTTGCGATGCTTGTGTCTCCCAATGGGTTTGTACATCACCTCCTTGTCTCTCACTCAGTGGCTGAAACTGAAGTTGAGTGCCGATGGCCAACCAGCTGACTATGGCCCATCACTCACTGGCCCAAAAGAATCAGCAACATGATGGATGCGCACCACACTGGCATCTGCAACCAGAACCTCAGTCCTGGTTTAAAACTATACCATTGAGCCACCTCTGCTCCCTGTGTGTGTGGTGACTGCTGACTGACATTCAGCACCGCAGGGCCCTGCATACATTTTCAACCTTTCACTCGATAAAATGAAACCAAGTCAACCAAAATGCTGTAGGTCAACACATTTTCAACAATTCAGCATCAGCATTTTTGACAAGTACATTTTAGATATGGGAATCAAAGAATTGCAACCAAGATGTAGAATGTTCTGAGCAGTAGATTTTACAGTTGAAAAGTAAAGTTGTAAGAGCCCGCTGTGTAGCTACACTGTTTTTACATTAAATCAAACATATCTTTGTGATTCTTTGTTACATGGCAGCTGCACACTGAGTTGATGTATCTGTTATAAGCTAAAATCAGCTGGCAATACTGGCTATGTCTAAGCTATAGGTACTGAAATGGCTAATTTCAGAAACAAAGGTCTTAAGTTTGATACATAGATATTGGGAAAGAACGTTATTAAATGACTAAGGTGTTATTGCCGGGTGCATATTTATCAGAGTGGGATAAATTAGTGCAAAGGTATTTGGAAGAAATAAGTATCAAATGTCTAGCAGACGCAAGGAGATTTTAATAAGAATCAAGGAAGTAACCAAAAATAAAAACGCAACTAAAAATGAATTTAAAATATTTTCTAAAAAGTAAAACAGTTAATACAAATAATAATAAAACTAACAAAATTGTTTGAGTTTTCTCTCCTTCCTGTTCATGTTTACCATATTTTCAAGGTCTTTTTTTTTTTTCTACCTCCATGTCACTGTGAAGACGATAGACCATTAAAAGTCAAGTCTGCATATCTTCTCTCTGTATTTTCTCTCACACACTGACAGTCTGCTGTCTTTCCGGTGCCCCCGCCCCCACCCTCCTGGGGCTGCTTACTTGCATAGGGGTCTTGACGTGTGTAGTTCGGGGCAGAGGTTCACATCCCTTGTGGAATCTTGTTTTGCCATTTAGGGATGCACTTACTTAACCTTCAAGTGCCCCATCGCTTACCCACCAAGCTTCTCCACTCTCTCATAAACACACACAAGCATACACACCTCCACTCTCTATACTTACTAACAGAAGCCCATATAACGTTTGTAATGATGGCAATCCTTAAGTGGACAAAGCCCCAGGCTTGTCCTCTTGATGCGTCTAATGGGATCTGTTGATTGACAGCCACGGTCATCCCTTTGACCAAACACGACACTATGTACGTGTGTGTGACACACGCCATGCGACACACATGAAATGACCATTGCAAAATAAAACCTGACAGAGTCCTGATCACCACTAAAGATTTTGTCAGCTCTCAGGGTTGGGGTCAGGGTCAAGGTTGAGTTCAATGGAAATGCTTGTTTTCATCATGTCTTATTTACGTTATTGATGTACTTTATGGCTACAGGAGTGTATGCTACTCTGGAAAAGCATACATAAGGGCTATTATCATTTAATTATTCATCAAGGATGTTGTCAAGTTCTTGCATATCATTCAACAATTGGAAAATACTTAGACATGGATTGTGCTCTTAACATGTAGACATTTTTTGCAGAGATGATATAGTTTTTGAGTGGATATAGATCTATAGTCAAATCTTCTCATTATTGTTAAATCATGGTTATGTGTGGCCTTAAAGATATGATATGTGAGATTTCTGAATTGTCAATGTCAAAAATGATTAGAACTTTGTTATTAATAGATACTAAGATAAGAGTAGAACCAACATTATCCCGCTTGTTTCCAACAATGTTAACACCAGAGAAATCAACAAGTACAGTCTTGGTAACCTAGCTCACGTACACAACTAGAATTGTTTAAATGAGAATTTGTGGTTTTCTTTGGGGTTAGGTGTAGCAGCAATTTCCACCATTCAGCATGATATCAGCATTTGTAGCCTATTAAGAATTACAAATGATAATCAGTCCTACTGCACACTGACTCACATTTTCTCATTTATTTCTAAAAACACATTTTCTTCTCAACTCTCATAGACTGATTCTAACATCCTGTTATTTTCATGTTTTTTTTCTTGGCTGTTCTTGGCTTTTTTATGAAGTAACTCTGAATTTTAGAAGCTATGCAAATAAATAATCCTACATCACACAGCCATAATGACAACAACCTACCAGTGTTTGCCTTTGCATGTGTGTAAGCCTGAGTGGAAGAATTCCTCCTCCCTTGGTCACCCTGAGGTTCTCTAGGTCAGCTGGTATATGTTACAGCTGATGGCTCCACTGTGATGATGGACGAGGCCACAAGCCAGTAATTCCCCCTCCCCACATCACCACCACCACCACCACCCAACTCCCCAAAACACACTCTTCCCCCTGAACACGCCTCTCTGCGGTGACATCACCACTGTACTGCCTGACAGCTGTGTCAGCATGTGGCCCCACACAGCCGTCAGCCTGTCAGTCTGTGTCAACTCTTCATCCACAAACACACTAATGGAGCCCCTGAGTGCTCCTGTGAAAGAGTTCAGCAGGTACATCATACAGGAATACTTTCTTAAATATAATACTGTTTATTCTACAGCATCTAAGTTTCAGCCAAGTGTTAATTCGGTCGTGACGCACTACAGACCTGAAGAGCAATTGATTCGTGCCATCTGTCATCACACTTATACCATGGGGTTCTCTGAAGGCAGTTCTGTGAACACGAACTGTAACTTAAAGCTACAGACCCCCTGGAGTCGTGTAAAACTGTACAGACTTTGCGCACAGGTTCATAATACATGCCTAAAGATTTTTTAATTCCACTGTCCATTTTTTTTTCAGTCCATGAACACAAATCTTGATGCATATTTGTAATTGACAGAAGTTAACACACACACACACACACACACACACACACACACACACACACACACACACACACACACACTATATATATACACACACACACACACACACACACACACACACACACACACACACACATTATGTGTGTGTGTGTGTGTGTGTGTGTGTGTGTGTGTGTGTGTGTTAACTTCTGTAAATCATTGCATTATTGCAGAGTTGCATCTACCACTACTACGTACTTCTTACTAATGGTGTCAGTCAGCACTCATTTTCCAAGGGGATTTTGTTGGAATCAATCCAAATTCCGATGATGGCTCACATCACTTTGTGCCATCAACATTTAGTTCGTAATGATAAGTTAAAACAAAAAAAACTTGTCAGTTACAAGTTTAAAACTTGTCAGTTGCTACAAAATCATGTCTATAATCTCTCTATAAGAATTGTAAGGTATCTACTGAACAGGACACATTGGTGAGCCATGGTGAAAAAATTGTGTGATATTGATGGTGTTTCTTAACTACCTCATACTACCTTTGACCTTTTTCATTTTATTCTTAGTTATCGACACAGACATTGAAACTAAAAAAAACAATGAAACAATGAAGGTCTGCTGGTATAGAAGTTGTCAAATGTTGAAATATGTTTATTTCCTATTACCGTGTCAAATGTCAGCAACTAACAGTAACTAAAATTGGACCAAAGCTATTTCCTAGCACTCATTATTCTGTTATTCTGTCATTTATTCTGATGTAATATTCCATATATACACTGGTTGCATATCTACCAAGCCACTGCATGACACCTTAAACACATTCTTGATGGTAGGTCAGGAAATGTAATCAATTGACATGCTGCAGGAGTGTACCCATTAACCTTGCCATCATCTTTAATAAATGAGGTACAAGATGACACGTAGCTGACGGAATGGCTCCAGCATTGAAGATATGGATGTGTTTAAATGTTTTATGATCTCCTCTGTCCTCCTTTATTTTCCTAAAACATGATGTTCAGCTTGTTCACATGCAACCTCTCCTGAGAGGCTCACATTGTAGTCATACCCTAGGAGTACATGATATACTCTGATAAGTTACCGCATGCAGTATTTTTAAGACCATGGAATGCAGTACTCTGTTGGCAGGGTGGGGCATCAAACTATGTTGACATCTCTGGGTAGTCTGTGAGAAGTATCGCTGCGTGTCAGCCATGCTGAGATCATTTTATCATAACCACGCTGGCTTAAAGCAACTTATTAAATTGTGGTAACTCCCTTGTTAAGTCTTATGTTAGCATGGTGTTGCTGTCTTCTGCGTCGCTGGAGCAGCGGGAGTCAGAAGATGAGCCCCATGGGACGGAACATGGGATGGCAGGGGGAAAAGGCACTGTCAATAATAAGATTTATTATCCATCAGGTCGTCCCAGGGAGGGGGCAGACAGAGACCGCTGTTCCCTGGAAGTAGTTGTCAGGTGTGGAGGGGGATCAGTGGGGGGATCCCTAAGATGATGGAGGGGGGGGGATATGCAGTGCAGGAGCCTGTCAGTAGCCCCAGTCAGAGGGCTGAGGAGAGAGAGATAGAAAGCATGGAAGTATCAAAGCTCTGAAGTTGCAGACAACTAATGTCAAAGTTTAGTCCATGCTGCTTAGACGAGGCTCAGTCATCTTAGGGGTGTGATTCTAGCTCAACACTCACAGATCCACTTATGTGATGGTATATCTGCCACTTAATGTTGATCAAGCAGGATCCATATTAGTTAGTTGTCATGAGTTTTGAGTGGATTCCTCACTTTGACTAATGGAGGACAATCAAACCTGTTATATCGAAGAGAGGATAAACAAGGGAAAAATAGGAGTTAGTTCACCCAAATTATATTTAGTGTTTGTTGTGATGCTAGTTGCTTGGATTTTGAGATATCTCAATTTAGTTTTTCCTTAACAGTGGAAGTAATTAGAATTTTGTTTCGAAAAAGGATATTTAAAGAAGACCCATGGGTCTTTCTCTGTGAACCAGTAATGGGAATTGTAGTTTTTATTTACCCTGATCCCGATCCGAGTCCTTTAATATTTAGTATCTGCCGATACCAAGTCCCGATCAGATACTTAGCCTTAACTAATATTGTCCTGGATAATGCCAGTGTTAATTTCGTTGATGAAGACTATGAAGAAAAATATTCGTTAACGACCCTTTTTCACGGATGAAAACGAAATGAAAACTAAATAAAAAGTCAGATATGATGACGACGACTGTGACGAAATATAACTGACACTTTAGTCAACAAATAAAAACGAGACGAAAATGTTAGGGAGGGACGAATGGAGAAGAGATCCAATCAGAGCGAATCTTTTGAGGGTAGGTTGACTGATGCAGAAGCAGCAGAGCCACTTTAAAAAGCCGCGGCAAGCTAAACAGAGGCAGCAGCTTTGCTGCAGCAAAGACGAGCTTGCAGAACTTCGCACAGTTTCGTGAACGTTTTCACAAGAGTTAGGTTGTTCACACGACATGTAGTTGCACAGGTTTGGCGGATTTCAGGTGACTTCGCTCGTTAGAGAAACGCTAGAGAGAGAGAGAGATTTACCACTCAGAGACTTAAGACTAGACTAAGACTAAAAGTCTTACAATATTTAGTCGACTAAAACTACACTAAGACTAAAAGATTTCAGATGACTAAAATATGACTAAAACTAAATGGTGTGTTATTCAAAAGACTAACACTAAATCAGAATTTGCTGTCAAAATTAACATTGGATAATACAGCTGCATTAAGAAAAAAGGCACCTGCATCCAAGCTGTTCCTTTATAGTTTTTTTATTTTGTTGAAACAAAGTATATACTTTCATATAGCTCTTTCTTATTCTCCATATGCTATTCCAACATTGGCCTCCACCTTCCTTGTGTTAGCAGGTGAGTCTGTGACGCTGCACTGTGACAGCGCAGACCCTTGTGTACAGCAGCTGAAGTGTGAGAGACGCAGCCCACGCTTGGTACCTCCATATCATCCACTGCTTTTTACATATTCCTTACGTTGTCACATAAAATGACGTGGACGCGTTGCTTGTCTATTTCACAGCGTTCAGCATCTGCTCGATTGCCTGTTTTACATGCTCTGCTGGATGAGACCCACGAAACTAGTGCGCATACCGGCACGCTGTAACTCGAAAGTGAAGTCAATGTAATGTAATGCGAGATGGTAGGGCATACCAGGGATTCAAAAAATCCAGGTGACGAAGAAAACCCTGATCCTCTACCACAGAGATAAGCTGGTTATCCAGAGTGATACATTTTAATTACCTACTCTGTAATATTTGTGGCCATGTCGCTGTCTTGAGGATATTTCTCTGTCCTTTTGAAAGTATCCGCGAGTGCTCGTTGCTTCGGTGTCCTTGCCTGTACTGCTCGAGTGAACACATTGTATTCTTTGAGTGTTCGTTTTTTATATGCCGTATCAAATAAGTAGTATTAAGTAGGGATGCACCGATCCGATATTAAGATCGGATATCGGCTCCGATATTGACAAAACGGCTGGATCGGGGATCGGTAAAAAGAAACAGATCCAGCAGCCAATCCAATTTTTTTTTTTTTTGCCGTCGCAGCACATCCTACGTCATTCGTCAGCGTCAGTGTGTCGCATGCTGGAAGAGCGCAAGTTGTTGTTTGACCAACTCTTTATTAGTTTATTCTCAGGTTCAGCTGCTATGTTTTATTTTGTATTCCTGTTTGCAGGACGTTACACGTACTCACGTCACATTTCTCCGCTGATTAGCTAGTAGCCCCGCCATCAGCTGTTTGCCTCACCGGTCAGCTGTTAGCCTAGCAACGCTAACTTTCAAACCGACGTACTCAATACTCTGTGGGCTGTCCATCGTTGCTCCTCCCTTCACCACAACCTCAGGGTTATTCACCGCCGGGCTGCTTTGTCTCCTCCTCTGCTGCTGCGGTCTCCCCGGCTCGCAGCGATGCTGGATGGTCGGCCCACTGTGTGCACGGAGCCTCCAGACGCTAGTTTGTTTACAGACGGTGCTACTGACTTCGGTGCTAGTGTTCCCTCCGTGCTGACTGACAGGCGCTCCATTCATTCTTTGATTTGTTTGTTCCACTTTGTTTCGTGTGTCCTTGGGTACCCTGACAGGTGCTATATAAATTAAATGTATTATTATTATTATTATTATTATTATTATTATTATTATTATTATTATTATTAATGTTACACATGTTTGCAATGTTGGTAACTGTTTGATTATTTTGTCTTAGTTAGGAAAGTCTGGTGCCTTTAGTCCGTTTCACATGGTGGAAGGTATACAGTTTATTATTAATTCAACAACGGTATCGGATCGGTATCGGGTATCGGCCGATACGCTCAGTCCAGGTATCGGTATCGGATTGGATCGGAAAAAAACTGGATCGGTGCATCTCTAGTATGAAGTGCAGCTCCGCGAAAAGGCTGTATAGCATGTCGCCGTTGGACTGCTTTCACTTTCTAATTTATTTCCACACTGCAGACATTGTATCCACAAATTTGCCAGAGTAACGCTAAGTGCGCGTCTGAGTTCTGCCACAAATTGTCCTCTGACGTAAAAAAAGAAAAAAAATCCGGCTTGGGTCCACGTTCAAAATTGCCGATTCCGATCAGCGGAAAAATGCCCAGATCAGCCCCGATCCCGATCCTACAGATCGGATCGGGACATCACTAATGAAAATAATCGACATGTGGCTGATGCTGTTTTGGCTTAATCAGGCATGGGTACTGATCCGGCAGTTCAAAATGGTGCATCTCTAGATGTGATCATTATAAAAAAGATTCCCCTCACCCCTATTGTATTGGGATGGGGTCACAGATCATAGAAACGGATATCCCCAAATCTGCACCAAAGAAGCCAAAACTATCTACTCGAGGGAGAACACTTGTGGAACCAACCCTTTAGTGTGGCTCTCTGGCAGCAAGACAGGCTACTCACAGTAGGAACGATATGTGCATTGTTTGGGAACTGGAGTAGATTATCTGTGGATTCACAGCAGCGAGTCAGTGAGAGATGGATGGATGTCGTGTGAGCTGCATGCGTCTGCAAACAGTGTCTTCACAGCACAGGGCGCCACTCCGCTCACTCCCCCCTCATTGCAAGGCAGGCCACTGTCAAAGGTCTATTAAGGGAAGATTGAGACCCCAGCTGTGTACGTGTGAGTAAGTGTGTGTGTGTGTTTGTGAGTGTGTGTGTTCACATGCTCATTGGTCATGGTCCTGCAGTGGAAGATTGAGACCCCATTGCTCCCAGAGCCACTCAAGCAACACAACCTGCAGTAGTTTACAATCAGAACAACACCATCCATACATCCCTGCTGACACACACACACACTGAGGGATACTAACCAACAGTACAGCTCACTATAGATGTCATTAAACAGTAGCCAAGGTGGAACAGCTGTGGAACAGCGTCATGGACACGGTAAGTGTCTATGATGTTGGAACGATGGTCTAGAGGCAGATTGAGGTTCAGGTCAGAGATGCTGGGGCGAGGGTGGGAGGGAGGTGTACAAGGCTGCAGGGTGGGAATCGTAGCAGCACCTTTGACAAGCCCTATTTGTCATCTGCCAGGACGGCCAAATAGCTCTGACTGCAATATGGATGGATTGTGGGAGAAAAAGTGACTACAAGCCAGGCAACTAATCCTGTACAAAGGCCCTCCCTTGCTCCACTCATACGCTCTCTCTTACTCTCTCACTTGTCACTTTTTTCTGCCGGGTTTCCTTTCTTAACCTAACACACTCCTTTTTCAACACAGAACTAGCCATGTGGTTCAAGTCACTATCAATATACTATGATTTTCTAATAATGATTGACCTGGGTTCATTAAAGATTGTTTCCAGTTTCTCATAACTTGGTCTTTGGACAATTTTCACAGTTTAATCACTAATTCCTATCAGCTCTGAAAACATTGTACTCACTTAAATAATTGCTGACGGAGTGCGACTATTTTAGTTTTACAATATTCTGTCAGGTTCTACTAAATATTTTAATTAGTTGCAATAGTGCCCCTGAAATTTTGCAGTTTATTTCCTTAACAGTTTAGGTTATCAGAATTTCTTGTTGCCTGTGATTACCATGAAGAAAAACCTGTACTTTCACCTTTATTCTTGTTAATATATGTAATGTATTAAGAAATTAAATTAAAATGTATATTGGGTTCATCTGAACCATGTGCTGGTGCCCTTGCTGATGTCTGGAAAAGCACTCAATCGAAGTCAAATGGAGTAAGAAACATGCATATTAAGATGCAGCTACATTATGTAAAACACATTTTAGGTGAAATAGGCAGTTGGGTGCCCATGAAATGTTGGGATTAACTCCTCAATGCACAGAAACTTGTGAGCGCAACACGATGTTTAAAACAAGTTTGGGGAGTGATTTTACTGTTCACCTTTATTTTCTTTTTCCAAATAAGTTAAATTAACCTGGGGGTTTGTCTTAAACACATCTGAATGTTTCTTGCAAGGTCAGACTTCTTTTTTTTAGCTAATTTTAGTACTTGTGTTCCCAGATCCAAGTAAACAAGTGGTTACCATGCATGATAAAATCTGTGACCAAAGCTTCGAACATGAGACCCAAGTTGTAATAAACACAAAATATGCTTTCATTTTGATGTTAGCCACAATAACAATTAATTACAATACAAAAATACAAGATGAATTGTCATGTGATAGAAAGAAAATGGACATGTTGTAGGCAAAGAACTCCACCACAAGTTTGCTATTACTTAATAGTTACTGAAAACTCAAATCCTAAAACTAATTCAAAATATTCATGATTAAGTCATTGTTATAAAAGTATCAACTGCTAACAGTGTACCCTTATACAGGGCAGTGATTAAACTGTTACCCAGATCTTTGTTTCAGGTTATGATTGGAATAGTGTAGGCATGGTACCGCATGGAATTATAACTGTATAAAGAAACTTAATATGTACAACTCTGTCATAAGTCTTTAATAGCCAATTGTCAGCAAACATGTGTGCATGTACAAGACATTTGTGTCTCTGTGTGTGTGTTCTAAACATGCAGTCAGTGTTCAGCAGCCCCCTAGCTTGCAGTTATTTGTCCAACAGTAAATGTTTGTCTGAGATGAATTCTCCAGCTGATCCAGAGCTGCATCCTGGCTGACAAATGAAACCAACGCCTGGGGGAGGAAGAGTGAGGGGGAGGAGTGGAAAGAGAAGCTTGAATGTGTAGAAGCGGAAATCGAATCATTTTATTGTTTGTCACTGCGGCCCTAGTCGTCACGGTTTTTTATTGAATGCTAATTAAAATGGCGACAATCCTGACAATTGGCAATTAAAGACTTGTGAAAGAGGTGATAAGAAATTAGCTCCTCACCGGGTGTATAAACTCATTTGTTACCCCTCTTTCACACTCTCTTCACTCTGTCTTTTCTTTACTCATTAGGAAGACAGAGTGCTGTCACTGACCACCACAGTGAATGATTTGTAGAAGGGGAAGAGGTAGTGCATATAATGACATGCACGAAGGGTGTTTGGGGGGTCGAATAATTTAAATAAATGTGACGCGCCACGGCAAAACCAGCAGCAAGTCGGCTGGGAGAAATTCACAGAAACGAAGAAGCAATCGTTTTTTTTCTAAATTAGTGATTTTCGTTTTTTTGCAGAATGTGCAAGTTGAGATCATGAAGAAGCCACTACATGTTTCAGACAGCAGTATTGGTTGCCTTAAAAGTACACGAGCGCGAGCGCCCGTGCTTTTCATTACAATAGCTACATCAACATAAACTAGAACAATAGCTGCTCTACTTTCGCCATATTAGCCAACTACCCAAGCAGCGGGATATATCTTATATAGTATAAATACTAGGAGGTGAGCATGATCGTGACGATAGTACTGCGGTTAAGAGCCTCGCTTTATGTTGCTTTTTGCATCATGGCATGCTGGTTCGCATCCTGGCCCGGCCGGCACCCTCGCTCGTGTAACGAATGAAAAATACGCTATCATCATAGCGTATCATAGCTAATTCCTTCCTCTCAAAAATCCGGGATGAAAATGTCACAAACTTCGCCAGCTTCTCTGTGAATTCTCTGGCATCCTTCTGCAGGTGAAGTTGTTGCGGCGGAGGAAACGATTCAGCCAACCAGCACTCGCTGCAAACTCCTCATCTCTGCTGTCACTCATGGTGGCGTACATTTGTTTCTCCATCGCCCTGATCATTTTGTGGGACACTCTCTCGTGGCGTGCCCGTTTGCTGATAACTCATCCCCGCATGTTTATCTCAGGCTCCTCGCTAGCCTTCTCCCTCCCTCCAGCAGGCAGCCTGGCCCTGCTGCTGTCCTCCTCGGACAGACGCTGAAGCTCTGTTTGATTTTTCACCCATCTCTCACTCTCTTGGGGTCGACAGGGAAACTTCTAGCGGCTGCTTCTCCGGAGTTTTCCTCTGCATATTTTACGACAGAAAGTTTGAATTTCAAGTTGTACTTTTTATTTTTTTGCTGCATCAGAGCCATGGCGATCATCATGTGATACTGACTGACAGAAAGCAGCACAATATGTGAAAAAGGCGAAGAAGGAAAACGTGCAGTGTCAGTGGTCAAGTCTTCTTCCTCGATTAAAAAAAATAAATAAATTGGACTCAGCATTTATTTGGACCAGCGATTATTTATCAAAATATACACCTGCACCCAGCGCTTAAAGCGGACCCTGCGGTTAATTGCAAGCCGGCTATTATTTGGTAATATACGGTACATTTATACCCCGCTCTGTAGCTAGGGCGGGAGCGGCGGCGGCCATGCGCATCGATTCATTTGCAGCCTGGACGCGGAGTGGTGTGTGTCTCCTCTCTGCTCTGACTGCAGGCTGGACTGCTGCGCCAGGCTACTGAGAGACTGACCGCCTGTGAGTGCTTTTGGATGGGGGGAGAGGCTCACGGCAGCACCCGCTGCTCGTTGAGCACAGTGACTGCAGAGTGATACATGCTTTCAAGTCAGAGTCTCCAAACACCACAAAAGTCTCCAATAACACCAATAAAAGTCGCAAGATTTGTCGGTAGTCGCTTTTGACAAAAAAAATCGGCAGAAGGATGATTTCTTTGTGTGTTATAATAGTCCAACCACTTGCATTTCGACATGGGGGGAATTTTCGTGATTTTTTTTTTTTTTTTTTTTTTTTTAGATTTTTTTTTTGTTCCTCCCATGATAAAAATTATAACATGAGGGCAGCGAGGGTGCCGGCCGGGCCGGGATGCGAACCAGCGTCCCATGATGCAAAAAGCAACATAAAGCGAGGCTCTTAACCGCAGTACTATCGCCACGATTAGGGATGCACCGATACCACTTTTTTTCAACCTGATACGATACCGATACTTAGATCTGAGTACTTGCCGATACCGAGTACTGATGCCGATGCTACTAGAAAAACAACCCCCAAAAACTATTAGGTAAAATGCAATTAATTCACCTACAACGTCCTAGCCATGAAGCTATTGCTGCTCAAACCTTCAACACAACTACAAATTTTAAATAAATTTGAAAGAAACATTAACATTAACTCCTCTGAAAGTTAAAACTATGGATAACCAGTGCCAATTAACACGTGCCACCTTAAAACTAGTCAAAATTGTACTTACCAAGCCATAAAGTTTGCAAACTGCGTTTTTCCTTCTCTGTGCTCTGCTAAGTCCTGTCTTCCAACCTTATGCTTCCAACAGGCATGCCGCATGGTCTGTTCGCACTAAACATGTCCGAGCAGGTCAGCCTTGTACTTAGCTTTTAACAAACACGGACACAGATTTTTAAGTTGTGTTAACTGAATACACCTCTGAAAGTAACTGAAAGTTAAGGCAAAAATGTCTGTTGAAAATTCATGTATTATTGAGTTAAGACTATTTTATATATTTCAATTTAGACTAGTGATGGGAACAAGACCGCATATGTCGAGTTCGAGTCAAGACCGAGTCTTTAAAGGGACAAGACCAAGTCGAGACCGAGTCCCGATATGAATGTTTTGTGGTTCAAATATCCAAATTTTATAATCGCCGATTGCTCACTCATCTTTGCTAGTTCACTGTTCAACCCACTCCAGAAGAATAATGTTAACTGCTGTGTGCAATTCACCCGCATTTGGCGGCTGCTAATTTCCATCCCTGAAATATACACATCTAAAAACATGGGGTTAAAGGTCTCGTGGTCTCGGTCTAAAATTACGAGTCCCCATTCTTCCAATGAAGGACGAGACCGAGTCAAGACCAAGTATTTTTGCTTTCGAGACCGAGACGAGACCGAGTAAGCAAAAAATGACCGGACTCGAGTACTACAACACTAATTTAGACCAACTTATCAAATTAAGTTATAAACTCATTATAATGTTTACACATAAAAAACTTGTTTTTTTTATGCAGAGCTCTTGATTTTGAGCTATACTTACTAACCCCATGAATCATTTTACATTGCATTGTAATGAGATGATGTTATTCACTTTACATGTTTGTCCTTTTCATGTTGTGGATGATTCTGGATAATGTTAGGAGTGTTTGGATGAAGTGTGAATGGATAGATTAGAAATATTTCTCATAGTTTACAGACTGACAGACCTGTGTAATGACTGATAATTGCTGTCTGACACTTTTGGTTTTACCAAAGTCTGGATAAACTGTTGGTTTGTCTAACATACTGATCACCTGACTGCTTGTGTTTCTTGCACATACCAAGCAATAACTGACCAATTAATGTAAACACAATATTTGAACTTGAAAATGTATTTTTTAATGTTATTTCTCTGTTTCATGAAGAGGACCTCACACAAACTTCCACAGTTATTCACATTGGTCCTACCTCTCAGACTTCAATACAGAAGCTCCTGCCCCATGTGGTCTCTGATCTTTGTAAACTGATGTGAACAGGGACTTAAACGACCCACAATACGAGTACATCAGCCAGCAAAGGCCATGATAAAACAACCTGATAAATACACAGCCAAATAAATAAATAAAAACACTTAGTCCTCTTTTTTCTATTCCGATCTCTCTGCTCTTACGC
The DNA here is from genome assembly GCA_963678695.2 of Diplodus puntazzo. Classification (NCBI taxonomy): domain Eukaryota; kingdom Metazoa; phylum Chordata; class Actinopteri; order Spariformes; family Sparidae; genus Diplodus; species Diplodus puntazzo. The sequence goes on from OZ023163.1 coordinate 31,061,747, forward strand.
CTCTTCTCTGATGGATCTGTAAAATGATATAACGAATGAGACTTAAAGTGAGATGGAGGGAGCGAGAGCAGGCAGGAGGGATGAAGGCAGTGAGCAAAGAGACAGAGGATATGATTTATTAGGCTCATAAAAATTCTGCCTTTGTTATTCCCTCTCATTTTTATATGTGACGCTTATTAAAAAGCACACCTGCCAGAGTCTTCAGACAAACTTGTGTGTCTGTGTGTGTGTGTGTGTGTGTGTGTATGCACAGTTTCATGCATTCAAAATGGTGTGTGTGTGTGTGTGTGTGTGTGTGTGTGTGTGTGTGTGTGTGTGTGTGTGTGTGTGTGTGTGTGCGCGTGTGCATTTGTTAATTTACCACTTGCTTCTGTTTGTGTGTGTGATAAGATTTTCACTGTGATCTTTCAACTTTGCTGCCCTCAGGCCCCGCTTCCTCAACCCAACGTAGCCCTACCTCTCAGCGGGTATACAGGACACGCTACAAGATTGTGACCCGCCCGGGCTCCAGTGCTGCACCCACCCACCACTACAACCCTGCCCTCTCCTGGAGAGCCAAGAGGATCCAGTCTGCCAGGTAATCCATGTTAACAAATACACACCTGCAGGTCTGGCTTTAATGTGTCTCAATGGTTGATATCCTTCAGTGCAGAGCAGCGCCCTGTCCTTTATGTCACCGCCATGTGCAGCACGAGTGGAAGGGGTCGTGAATTTATGGTTCTCATTTTTACACAGTAGATAACCCAGAGAATAAACCATTTATACCACTGTGCTCCTCACATTAATTTACCGTACACCAGCAGGGAAAGCTTCTCCTCACCCAGGATAGATGCAGAGAGAGGAAGAGTGGGTGGTTGTGTCTCTTAATTTAATCCACCAATGAGTGTTGATTAAATGGTAAACAGAGTATCTGAATTAGAGCTGCAAGTACCTAACCCTATCCCTAACCCTAGCCTTTTTGTTAATGATTTGTTCAATTTATTATTTCTAAATTCCCAGTAAGTTTGCTGGTTTTGTTCACTGTTGTAATTTTAGACAATAAAGTTTACTGTTAGACTGAAAAAAAGTGTTTGATAACCACATTTAAGGGAACATTACAATGTGTGTATTTTGGCAGATAAATTGTTATAGGAGTTTTTAACTTTCTAATATCCGGATCAGGATAGGCCCCAACAATCCCCCAAAAAAGGACTGGACGGGCAGTAATGTTCATCACATTTTTCCAAAAGCTTGAAAGTGATGCCTTCAGATTCCTTTTGTTGTCTGAAAAATAGTCAAAAATCCAAATAAATTCCAATGACGTACAACAGAGAAAAGCAGCAAATCTTCACTCAAAAACATCAAACCAGAGAATATATAAACATTGTTATTTGATAATGGCTAAGTTGTGTGGTCAGAATTGTTATGTACACATTTTTTCTATTGTCAACTATCAGTTGATCAACAAATCACTTTCAATAGTAGCCTGTAAATCCTGTGCATCGTATACGACTTACTTGTTTATAGAATACATAATGTATGTATAGATGACTGGTTGTGTTGGTGAGGTCATCTCTGAGGGTTGAGAGTTAATTGGTGTTTATGAAGAAGGACTTATTGGGTGATGGAGGTTAATTTCATATTCATGACATAATCACTATGAAAAAGAAGTTAGCTACAAGATGTGTCTTCACAAAAGTGGTGCTGAGTTTTGGCTAGACTGGCTCGCACACACACGCACACGCACAGCATGGGGTTGAAAATGACATGAGTGCACCTTTTGTCTGTTCAACGTATCACTGCAATTGATGATATTAAGTAATTTTACTGTCACTAAATGATCGCTCGTTGTTGGTTAATTGTTGAAATCATTTCGTCTTAGAAACAGCTAGACCTTTGTTTTAATTTTGTTCAGTTGCAAACTGATATCATCCTTAACGTTTCCAACAGTGTTCAGACCCAGATAAATCATGATTTCACTAAAGATGAGGTTCCCAAAGAACCTCCACCTTACTCTGGGCAACAGAACCAAAATTTCATCAAATATCTCCATGGTTGTTATTTCAGTGTATAACAATGAACTTATCTTTAGTGTCAAGTGTGAAAATATGTCTGTTTTTGGGGGGTGAACTTACTCTTTAAGTAAGCATTTTCTGCGTGTGTGTGATGGGGGTTCATTTGTGTAATCCCGATTTGGTGAGACACAGCAACCTGGACTGTGGCTGGACTCAGCCTCTGGTGACTTATTACTATTCATTTAGCTGCTGCAGTAAATATTGATTCATCAAGGGATTTTCAATTTGAGCTCCGTGACACCTTGTGAAATATCACCAAGTGTGTAGAAGTGAGGAAAGAGATAGGGAAGGAGGGGGACAGATCGGGTCCCCAGGGATAGTGGATCACCCCCCCACCCCACCCTTCTCCCACCCATACACTCCTTTTTCCTGCTTATCTATCTGTTTAACTCCAAGGAACCTCCACTTTTATCAGTTTGAAGCTATTGAGTGGAGCATGAGCTCATATTCTCTGCTCTTAACTACTGAGTGCTGCTCTTCATCTTTGGCCTATCAGACCCACTGATCCCTGTCCTCATATGTTCTCTGCTCTTATCTCTGGTGCCTGCTCGTAGCTGAACCCCTCACTCAGGGCTGTGCATTGAAAAAGTAATCCCATCCCCACATGATGGTCCAGAGGGTCCCAATGTATTCAACTCAGGCCTCCTGTTCGGATTCTTAAGGACATCAAAATGTTTAAAGTAGGACTCTTGAGTAGATGTTATATTTGATGTTTAAAATTGAAATCAGCTGTTTCTTCATGTGATCAAATGCTCAGAAGGGAATTTTTATACTTTTATACTATACAATATTGATCGATTCATTTACCAATTATTATTTTCATGATTGTTTGGTCTGTAAACCTGTGAAAAACACTCATCAATTTTCTCAATTTCAAATTCAAAATGCTGAGTACTGGCGGTTGAGCAGATTGTCCAGTAATCAGAAAGTTGCTGGTTTGATTCCCTGGCTCCCCTGGCTGCTTGTCAAGTATCCTTGAGCAAGATACTGAACCCCAAATTGCAATTTGGGACAAAACCAGGTCTGCACCTTGCATGGTGTCATCAGTGTATGAATGTGTGTGAATGGGTGAATGTGAATGGAAAAGCACCATAGAAATGCAAGTCCATTTATCATTTTGAAAACTATCATGTTCAATAGCTTTAGAGCAGAGTTTGTTTTTTTGTCACCACCGCTGTGGAACCGTCCCAAAAAACTATTTTAACCATCCCACCATTTCCTTTCTCTGTTTTTTTTCATCTATAGTTGTTAGTTAAAAGTATAAGCATTTAAGCATTTTTTTTTCTGAGAACTTGCTGGGTTGCCACATTAAACTGCAGTTCACTGTTCAACACTTCTCTCAGTCCTTCTGTGTATTTAGTTCTATTAGCTCTTAGCTCTATATGCTCTGAGGAAATGACAGCGGAGAATCTCTGTTCATCCCACACATTTTCTATCGTCTTGCAACAACGGGATGCTGTTAGTTTTGATGAGACAGTCTTGAGATCTTCACTGAGCCCATAGTATAGAAATAAAACAATAAATTATGAAAATAATTTCATCCGTCGTTTTTGTTTCTTTTTGTATTACTGAAGAGGCACATTTTTAGTAGAAGGTAAATGAAGTTTAAACGTAAAACCAAATAAATACTTCTCACCCACTACAGATGAAGCTTTAGTGGTCATGGTAATAGTTTGATTAACAAACAGTGGGAATACAAAATACTGTTAATGAGAAGATACAGTAGAATAACATTTAATAACAGAAGTTTAAAGATGGAGACGATCGATCAGGTCAATCAAACATTGAAGAGAAAAGTAGTGTTCAGTTAAAGATAACTGACTCACAAGAAGAGAGGCTCTCTCTACCCAACATGCCGTGCTCTTACCTGGTTTCAGCTATAACGAGCTTGCCAGGTGATTTAGCACTGTAGGGCAGTTTGAAGGGGCGGAGGAATCAGATGCAGTATTTCAACCCCTGCCACCAGAAAATAGATATAATCTCAACATTAACTCCATTAAGAGTAGCAGGAGTTGAATTAAGAAAGCCGTAAAGCATGCACACTGGAGGATAAATTACAGCCTAACCCTCCTTTTGCCTCCCTGACACCCTCCCTGTTTTTCTCTCAGTTTTCCCTACTTTAATTTTCTTTATCCATGTGTTTGCTCCATTGCTGTTCTTTTTGTTTTATTCATTTATATTTAATAACTCATGATATGAATTTCTTGTCACACCCTGCATGTAGCTGTTTGTCATTAGTAATTTTGTTTATTTCTACTTGCATCTATCTCTTTCTATCTAATTTCTGACATAAATGTTGAAGCCCCAAACATGGCAGGACCCTCTTGCCCCCAAATAAGTACACTATTTTTGAGTGTATACATCTGCACACACACAGACATACACACACACTAGGTCCAGGCGCTCATCTCCTTTAGTGCTTCAGTATCGATCAGTACAGGATGTAAGAGACTGGGCAATAAAGTGAAGCAGTGCTCCCTCTTCTTCACATCTCTCCTTTTCCCGCATTCACTCCCCCATTCATCGCCTTTTATACCCCAATTCATTAATTTACTCATTACTTATCACATTAGTCATCTATACAGTTGTGATATGATCCTCTCCTGCTGCTGTTCACACTGTGTACAACACAGATACTCTCTTGGTTGCTTCTTAATGCTATTTTCTACCCTATACAAGGATTTTGTTCATTACAGACAGCTCCCTTTAAGCTGGACTTGATGGGATCGTGATGTGTAATGACACTGCTTTGGTTTCCTTTAAGTGCCTAAAGAGAAGCAGGAGTCCTTACTGTTAGAATTAGCCAGATGAATGTTTTTGCTGTGCTCTGTTTCAAGGGTAACTGTTTCCCAATATGAGCTTACTAATGCTTGGGTTGCAGACAAATAGACAAGGACAGCATTATACTGAGCAGTCGCACGACCCTCCAAATTCTTCCCTGTCACTAAAACAAAAGTCGGATCATTCATCAACGGCGAAGGTAGTGCTGAATTGCGCTCTCCTTTATCTGTGCATCGCATGGTCAGGGCAGTGCACGTACACACACCTGCCTGTATACACACACGCTCATGTACGTGCATACGTATGCAGACTAGTCACAGGGGAGCTTCTGAATGCCCTTACCCCTTCCTTCATTTCTTTTTCTTCTCAACACATTTCCCCTTTTGTTTTTGGGGAGTTAATGTTCTTTTTACTGTGACCTCAAGTCACTGTCTTTATGTTTTACAACACAACAAAATGAATGTAAAGAACAGACTCGCACTTTATGGCTGAAACAAGTGGTTGATGAGTTGATTACCCAATCAAATGTCAAACATTCTCTGGTTCCAGCATCTCAAAAACTATGATTTTCTTCTTTTCTCTTTGTTGTGTCATTTTTATTTGAATATGTGGGTATCTGACTTTTGATCTGACAAAAAAATAAGTTTGAAGAAGTGTGGGTAAGTATGTCACATGACCTGTGGATTAGATAGCGCCTATCTCACCCATTTTACATCTCGCAAATGTCCTTAAAAGATCAACTTCCAAATTCTTATGAAGGTCTTTAAACAAGAAATTGAAAATGAGGGTAAGTTATGGCTTAAGGGACCAGAAGACAGAACAGCACCAACGCAAAGACATCTGATGATGATGGCAATCGATCACTAATGAGCCTGATTTAGTCAGCAGGACCAATGAAACTTAATTGACACTCAAAACACCCTTTTAATAAGCTAAAAGTCATCAATTTGTTTAATTTTCTCTGGAGAAGGCCACAAGAATTTAAAGAGTTGACATTACACTGTATATCTTCACAGACTTCACTCAGAAGACTTCAGAATCAAGATATTATTCTCCCCTAACAAACAATGATGAAACACTGGTGCAGCCAGACCTCTCTCCAGCACTGACACAGTGCTGGAGAGAGGTCTGGCTTTGTGAGACTAGGAGATGAATAGAAAATCACCTATTCCTCTTAAAAGGTCCTGTGTGTAGGTTTTGGAGGCATTTAGCAGTGACAGATGCAGATTACAACCTACTTTATTTGTCTTCTACTGTAGGAACATGGGGGAATGCATGGGAGAGAACCAAAAGGCTCATTCTAAAGTAACGAAAGCACCACATTCAGGTTGTTATACACTTATGAAAACATGATTATTTATTAACAATTATTAACATAATTATATTCAGTTTCTGCCTCTAGATGCCCTTTAACCCTAGACACTGGATCTTAATCACTTTCTGATTGTTTGATTCGTGTGTTGCTTACACTCTGTGTGTCATTCACATGGCTGTATGTACAGTCATCCAGAAGTCTGAGAACTTAATTTCTGTTTAAGTTAGGCTCGCAGCACTCACTGAATGAAAAAGCCATACAGTACATGCTGGAACCTGCTTCTCTGTCCACACATAACTGAACGTACATGAATTCATGAACGTGCACATGACTACTTTCTTCTAAACACGTCCTGTGGAATTAGAGTGGTTCATTTTAAAGTTGAATTAACCGATACGCTTCTTTGACGTGCTGAGCTACACACATGAAGGTCTTTGCTGCAAGCCTCTGAGACCACAGTTATAAAACTCCCCTTTGTAGAGACCTAAAGATGCATCAGGGGTGTTTATGTACCTTTGCCAGAATAAAATTCATGACAAACATGTCAAACAATAAGATAACTGCATGAACCTGTCAGCAGGACAGTTGCTCTGAGGTTGGGAGACAAACATACGAAGTCAGTGTTAAAACACCTGAACAAACTGGATGTTACACCCACGGTCACCCCCTTGCTGCAGCCCTGTGTCGAGGTTAACTGCTGTCTGTGTTAACTGTTCATGTCATATCCCCATTAACCTCCACTGTGGCTCCCCAAGCCGCCCAGTCCTTGTTTAAGCCTCCCTGGGTGGCAGTCAGCGCTCCAACATTAGCCTCCATTACAGCTCCCCTGGCTGCAGTTGCCCCGGGTAGGGCAGCCACTGATCTTGTATCAGTGAAACTGAGTGTCTGTGCAGTTGAGTTATGGCGCGCGGTCAGGTAGACCGTGTACGTGAACGCAGCTGATGGCTGATATTCCCTCTGTTTTTTTCTCATTTGCAGCAGTGCAGCAGCTCTCTTCCGGCTGCAGCGCATTAAGCGTCCGTGTCAGTTGTTTTGTGCGTGGCGTGCATTCGGGGTAACCCTCTCTTTTCTCTGTAATGGGAGGCATGAACTCTCGCTCTAAACCCATTTCCAGCCCATCTGAAATACGGCAGCAAATTACCTCCAGCGGCACCCTGCACACCAGCCCCAATCCGCCCCAAATAGAAGTGACAGGACAGCGCAATTTATCGCCATAACCCCTGCACCACCCCACCACCACCCAGCAGCCCCATACACACTGCAGGCACAGCCACCGAATACTCACACACTTTTACTGAGTGACTTCTGAATGGTGAGCGTTTGTGTAGAGGCCTATGATTGTGTGTACTGTACATACTGTAGCAGGAGTCTGTTGTGATTCTGTGTGTGTGTGTGTGTGTGTGTGTGTGTGTGTGTGTGTGTGTGTGTGTGTGTGTGTGTGTGTGTGTGTGTGTGTGTGTGTGTGTGTGTGTGTGGTCTCTACACTCCAGTGTAGGGGCCAACCTTGCTGCCCTGGCCCCCTGCCCTGCCTATTATCTCATTGATTTCCTCCTCTCCTCTTTTCAATTCTCTCCATTTCCACACTGCCGTCCTTTCCATTAGAGGAGCAATTTAACAGAGTGCTGTGACATGGGAGGGAGAAAGAGAAGGAGGGAGGGAATAGGGGAGACCAGAGGATGGGAAACATAAAAAGGAAGGGAGATATAGTGGAAGAGCTTGAGGAAAGATAGGCAAAAGAGGAGTGGAACTGAGGGTGGGATGAGCAGATAATATCAATCCAACCCAGAGAACTTAAACTGAGCTGAATTGATAATTATAATCGTTCCAAGCTGTAATAAAACCAATTCATACTTTAATATATATCACTATATCACTTAAAGGTGATTGCAATATGAGCTCCAAAGATGTTTCAATTTATATCTTTTTGTTTTTCTTCTCTGTCTCTCTTCCTTTCAGGAGTTTCCTTCAGAGCCGTCTGCGAGCTCCCCCCCATGACAGACACCTGTCACCCACCCAGCACTGGAGAGGAAGCAGGATCTGCTGGATTCGTGGTTCCCTGTACCGGGTGTCAGCCAATAAGCTGTCCCGTACTGTGGCATCCAATATGTCGATCAACCGAACAGGTACTGTCAACGCCATGTAACTAAAATAAAAAAAAAAAACATCTAGTGCTTTGTCAAATCAAAGATGACAATTAATAACACAAACTGTGATGAATTATTGATAAAGTTATGTACTCCCTCCGATTGAAAGAGAAAGGCTCAGCTGTATTATTACATATGAAGTAATAAGTTGTAGACTGTTGGCTGGTTGCGACCACAGCATGAGTGGACGACTGTTCAGCTGTGGCTGGCTCAGGTGCAATTCTGTATCATTTCACCCTAAATAATCAAATTTCACCCTAAATAATCAGGAACTGTCTAATCAAAGGACAGTAATCTGACAAGTCATTAAACATATCATTCTGTAAGGTTTGATCCCCAGCCCTATTTAGTGGTGTAGGTATGCATATTTTTGTAAGCTAACCCGGATGTGAGCATCACACTGGTTCCATCCACAAAAAGCCTATAAGATCTCTTTAATTGCATTTTTGAATATCGCAGAAAATAAGCTCTGTGGCGAACACAAGTTTAAGATAAGATAATCTTCACAGAAGAATACTACTTTTGTGATTTTTGAAGTGTGAATTTAATCACCAGGTAAAAAGCCAATGTTATAGGCTATATGAGGCTCTAAACAGACTACATTGCGCTCACATGACTTAACTTCTCCACCACTAGGCGTCTTACTCCTCAATTACTGTACAGATGTTTAAACTGATCAATGTAGAAATTGTACAGTTAGAGTTTGAATATGTTGTAACTAAAATCGGCCTCTAAAGGTGGACTAATGAGTCTCTGGGTTCACTGTGATGGCATTGAATGTACCGGACAACCTCTGTTGTCTCATTTACACACTTGTTAGCAACCACCATTTTTAACACACGGAAGTGACTTATAAATTGTTAATTAATTTCTAGATTTTGAAACACAGACTACACCACTCTGTTAAGGACATGGATTGTGAGTATAGGCCAGTGAGTGTGTGCACCCTGAGGTGAGAAAGAAGTGTTTATTCATGTTTGTAGCTGCAGCTCCATCCACATCCTCTCTAATAGACTTACAGGCACTGGCTGGATTTGCCATCTAAAATAATAAAGTTGTCATCTGTCAGAGCAGCGAGGGGGAGGGTCCAGAGAACTGGACGGTGCAGATTAAAGCTTAGATCTGCCTCTACCTCCTTCTCTCTTATACACATTCTGTAGCAACTACACCTGCAGGGGAAATTGAAGAGCACCATCCTGCTCAATTCGTGACCGGCATCACAACACACACATTCCAGAAACACGCTTCAGGTGTGTCCCCTGCAGGAGTTCTGCTCTAACATCTTCCCGAAGAGAGTGTCACATTTGTTCCTGGTCTGGAGCCAGTGACCTGTAATTCCACTCTGCTGAAATCACACCAGAGCGACTTGACGAGCGCCTCAACAGCCAAAAAAGTTCCAAAATTGGAGGTCTGAATGAGATCAACTGAAACCTCAACCTCCTGGCCTCCTTGTCCTCCTCTCCAGTCCTCTCGTGGCCTCCAACAACCCGACACACACACACGGCACACACCTTTCCCTCCAGCATTGGTGGAGTGCATTGGGTACATAGTGTTTATGCTGTTCTCAAGCAGTGCTGGACGTCACGTTTGGCTTTGGCACACATATGTCAAACCCCCACGGTATAAATAACCAGGCACATATCAGGTTGTTATTGCATCTGGCTGCACAAAAACACACTCGGACAGCTTCAGTTCTGTCATATCTGATCAAATTGGATTTTTTGTAATTCATTCTATTTTCTACTTTAGATATCGCTCTTATAAAATGACACCATCAGGACATACAAGATGAATACATAAAAAAGATGAAATCTTAATTAAAAAGACAAAAACTGACCTCAACTCTCCCTCCAAATATGTATCCATGTCTTCATCAACATGCAAAACATAATGCTTGTAATGTAGCAACATTTCAAACATAAGTTGGTTAAAATAGGCAAGTGTAATACATCTGAATACTTACATCTTATATCTCCTCTGCAAAAACACACATTTGCAGCCTGCAAACACCTGGTCTGTTCTCATACTTCAGCTTTTAAAGAAGAGGTTGTCGGTTCTGGAATGCTAATCTCAACAAACAAACGTGTTTAAAATACTGTTTATACAAAGAAATATCCTTAACCAAAAGTAATCTCCTACATAAAGTCAGCACTCGCGGGCAAATTTATAAACCGCTCAGTATCTGCCCCAAATTTCAAAAAAAAAATTTAAAAAAAAAAGCGACAATAAGCACATTATGATAACTAATGCTACTCCACTAACACATTCATGTAAAACCTGATTATCTATTTATTAATTATTGTCCATTTATAATGGCACCAATTTTATTCTCCCTGTGTCTGAAATGCCATTTTTTTTTTTTTTTTAGTTTAGTTCCTAGTTCCAGGTCCTCCTCCTGAAATTGCCCTGTCCGCTCTGATTGGTTGTGTTAACGCCACTCATCATGTCTCCGCTCATCTCCTTTCTTGTTTTTAGCTTCAAGTTAGTGGCACTTTTACCATAAAGATCACCACAAGAACCCCTTCTAAACCAAAAACATGTTGAACTGCAACATGAAAAAGACAGTTACAAACCTACCAGTATTTCTTTAGTTAGCTTCAAATGAAGCTTTACGTTCACACAGTTTCTCTTAGTACTACATTAGTCTAACATGGCACCAAAATGGCCATCTTATGCAAGTATAATGCTAACACCCAAATCAACAGGTAAACTTAACAAAATGCAGCAAAACAGCATGTAACAATTCAATAGTATTCCAGTTGTTGTGAGGACATTTCTGTCACATTTCCGTCACAATTAAGGTGAAATTAAGGTTTGACAAACATGTCCAATGGGAGTAGACAAAGACTTTGGTGTTGATTTTTGCAGCCAATAACAGAGCAGCTTTCTTGTTTAGCTTGTAGCTTTGTACTGGCCCTCCAAAGTAAAATGGTTGGCACACATTACATAACAACTGGTAAACTCTTTAACCAGTTGTTATTGGGGCTTTTCCATAAAAATAAACTTAATCCACTTGGCTCTAATGTCCTTTTAGGCTGATGTAAATGGTAAATGGTTTGCATTTTTATAGCTCTTTTCCAGGCTAATGACAGCTCAAAGCGCTGTACAATACATGCCACATTCACCCATTCACACACTCATTCATACACTGATGACGGAGGCTGCCATGCAAGGGGCCAGCTGCTCACCAGGAGCAATTTGGGGTTCAGTATCTTGCTCAAGGACACTTCGACATGCAACTAGGGGGAGCCTGTAGTGTATGTAGTCATTTGTACTGGTCTTTGCAGCCAAGAACAGCGGCTGTGTTTAACTCTCACCTTCAGCATAAGCAGGACTGGTGCTTACAAGAACCGGAAGCCCACAAAAACCTGACCGGGTTATCTTATAAACACATTTTGTTGATTGTTAGGCACTCAAGAAACACAAATGTATGTGTATGAGCACTGACAAAGGGAGTTTTTTATGATAATATGGACCCTATTCCCTTTTCTCCACATTCAGGAAGGTTTTTGAGCACCGCCCAGGTGTCATCCACGAATCCCAATTTCAGCCGACCCTACAGTACTCGCCATTTAGCCAGGTAAGCTTTTCACACCACCAACCTGTCTCATCTCTTCTCATGCTTCTGGCTCTCCTCATACAACAGCACCATCATGAAATCAAATCCAGCCAAGCATTTGATCCATCCTCCCAATATTAACTGCCTTTCATCACTGTCAACTGACTGCTGTAAAGCCAGAGCTAATCTTTTCAAATTAAAATTAGCATACGGTGGATACATTTACCCGAAACTCCTCACAGGGTTGAGAGTTGAAACATATACATATTGTTCTCTCTGGTTACCACGGGCTGCTTACTATTGATTTGTTGACAACTGTGTTTTTTTCTGTGTGTCTGAAACAAGCCGTGCAGTCCAGAGGAGCCTCGCCATAATCAGACATGCTCGTCAGAAGAAGCAGTCGAAGCAGTACTGCATGTACTACAACCGCTTCGGCAAGTGCAACCGTGGCAACAGTTGCCCGTACATCCATGACCCAGACAAGGTGGCCGTCTGCACCAGGTAAAAATAAACGCAAAAGAATGCCCCTTTTTTTCTGATTATCAGTAAGGATGGATAATCTTCCATAAACATCTTCATTCACAACAACAATCACAACATCTTACCAATCTTGATTCAATTGATTCCTCAAAAATTTTGTTAGGGTCCGGGCAGCTAAGCTGCCAGGACACTATTGTATTCCTAGGAATTCTTTCTTTCTTTCTTCTTTCTTCTTTCTTCCGAGGAAGTCATACTTCCCAAGGGCGAAAACTCACCAAACTTTACAGAAATGTCCGGCCCCATGCCAGATTTACTTAATTCCAAGGACATGTCAATATTCCTCCGGGGGGGGGGCACAATAAGCGTTTAAATTTTAAAAACTTTAAATATGCCTACAAAATCCACATTACATGCTACAGTTTTGAAACTTTCACCAAACTGTAGCCCCAGTACTGCTGAAACTTTAGTCCACTTAAACTCATTACAAATTATGAAGTCCATCACTCAGTTTTTTTCAAATTCTGTAAAACTTATAAAACTCTCCTCCCACAATTTTTGCTCAATTGTCACCAAACTTGCTAGATAGCATTTCAGACCGTCCTCCACAAAACTTGTTTCTCGGATTTTTGATTTATCAAAAATTAAGCCTACAGTGCATCAAAATGTTTGACTGTAAACAGTACTGTAAACATATACCATCAAATTATTGCTAAATACATTTTCAATCTTCCTGAAAAAAATTCAGAATATTTTGGAGTCATGGTTGATGAAGTTTGGCAAATATCAGAATTTTATCTCAAAAACTGAATTTTTGAGAACATTTTGAATTCTGCTCTAATGGGAACAACTGGAGTCAATGTAAGAGTGGCATTTTTAAACATCAGATTTTCTCTTATGAAGCAAAACACTTAGAGTTAAAAACAAATCACCAACATTTCCATGCTGTCAAGATACAATTTATGTATTATCAGATTTTCTGTTCAGGTAACAGAATTTCTGACATTTTGACCATTTTTGAAATCTGCCTTGACAACAGCTGCCCGGACAGTGACTCCCTGAGTCGACAACTGAAGCTACACAGCAGATCTCACTACCAGCCAATTAGCTCAGTGAGTTAGGAGCTGGTTCTTGGTGTCAGTGGTTGGAGACCCAGCAAGGATGATGATGATGATGATGGATCAAAATGTCAAATGTCCTCAACATGAAACACAAGACAATTGTCCTAATGGTGGCATCACAGCAAGCCCATGGGTGAAAGCTAACCAAATTTTGCATAAAGGTCCAGTCTCATGCCAGATTACCTCAGCTGTAAACCCAAGCCAATAGTCCTGATGGTGGTGCTACAGCAAGCATCTAAAGTTCAAAACATTGAAAATTCATAACAAATCAACCCGCTAGAACGTCACACGTTGATCAAACTGGAACCCCTAATACAAAGAAAGTTTTGTACATTTAAAGCTATTAAAAATTATGAAGTCCATCACTCTGTTTTTTTTTAAACTGTAAAACTTATAAAAACCTCCTCCCACAATTTTTGCCTGCAGTGCATGAAAATGTTTGACTGTGAACACTACTGTAAACATATACCTGCAAATTGATAAATAAATCTTCAGTGTTCATGAAAAAATTGAACATTTTTTAGAGTCATGGTAGATGATGTTTAACAAATATCAGAATTTTACCTAAAAAACTGAATTTTTGAGAACATTTTGAATTCTGATCTCATTTGAATAATTGCAGTCAATGCAAGCAGCATTTTTAAACATCAGTTATTCACTTAAGGAGCAAATCAATAATTTTTGAAAACAAATTACGAACATCTCCATGCTGCAATATGTGTATTTTCAGATTTTTGTCTTGATAACTGAATTTTTTACAGTGGTTTCAAATCTGCCTGAACAACAGTGAATGGCTTACTCAATTTGTGAAGCCACTGTTGTATTGCCAATTAGCTTAGAGCGATAGATGACAGTCTTTGGTTCCAGAAGTTGTGAGTTCAATCCTCAAGTGGTCCAAAATGAACATTGTCGTCAACTGTCTTGTCTTGCTATTCTCCTGTTTGTTGCTCAGAATTGCCTAAATTTGCCAAAAATAGCCCGGACCCGACCCATCGCTGCGCAGCAGCTATAATCTTAGGTTTGTTCTTGTCTTTGCTTCTGTGTATTCAGGCATGTTTCTGTTTTCAACTGCAGGTTTCTTCGGGGCACGTGCAAGCAGGCAGGCGGGACTTGCCCGTTCTCCCATAAGGTGGCGAAGGAAAAGGTAACAGAGCACAGATGCACCCACACGCGTTGTTGGACAACATGGTGTTTTGTGGATTTTAATGGCCAAGGCCAGCGTTGGGTACAGTGTGTACCTATAATATGACACACTATGTGGGTAAAGTCATCTTGGATCGTATTCACGTTCTTGGCACAGCTCCTGTTTCCATGCAACAGGAAGAAGTGATGAACACTTGACCTAATAGGGGGGTTGAGGCAGGGACATATGGGTAATGATCAGCCTAAAGGTAAAGGGGTCATCTGTTCGATCTACAGACCAGTCTTTCCTCTCTCATCACTTCCATCCTTGTAAATATGTGTAAATGTATGTGAGTGCACAGTGCTGAAAAACACACAAAAAACATTTGTTAAATGACATAGAACACAACCTTCACCTCAGACTTACTGATTTATAATGAAAACCAGCCAATTTGTGACCAGAGCTGTCAATTAATGGATACTTGAATGAACTGCATTCCTGTTGTGTAGTCAATCTAACAAAACTTTCCCAATTTGCTTTGTTGAATTTGATTGCAGTTTCCTTAAAGATTAAAAAAATGAAATAGCTTCCACAACCAATCCCATATAACTGCAGGCTCATCAACCAATCAGTCAACAGCCCACCACTTTTATGTGGTTTTACTCTAATCAGACATCAACCAAACATCAATCTAATCAAAACTGAGCCAGTGTGAAATAGTAATTACATGATCTGGTGTATAAAACAATTTAGATAAAAAATATTGTTATCAATGTTCATGTCATAACTTTCCTTGGTACAGATTTAGGGTTGATGTCACTTGTCCTTCAGGAAACTTGTTCCTTCATGTAGGTATGACACAATATGAGAATGTCATGTCATGATAACTCATATCACATAGTATCACCTGGTACACAATTGGCCAAAGCCTCCAGTTGGTGTGTGTGTGTGTGTGTGTGTGTGTGTGTGTGTGTGTGTGTGTGTGTGTGTGTGTGTGTGTGTGTGTGTGTGTGTGTGTGTGTGTGTGTGTGTGTGTGTGTGTGCGCGTGCATGTACTCTTGCCCCTCTCAGGGAAAGTGTAGTCACTCAAAAAGGGAAAGAATTTTCTTCTTTTTTCCTTGACAAACAACCCTATAACAGGTGCCTCATACACACACATACACAATGCCCTGCACCTGTGTTGGTTGTCACACTGCCGCCTGTGAGTGATGAGAGCCCAGCTGTCTGTTTGTAATGATGCCCAAACCTTTGGCCCATCCCTCCACAGGATACTCCTGCTCTTATTTCATGTGGACCCCTTAAAAAGGACTGGAAGGGGGGGGCATGGGATTGATGTGAGGCATGTGGGGGTTGTCAAGGGTTATACACCCAGCAACCCTCCGAACCTGATCCAGACACTAGTGTGGATAGCCCGAATCCTGCACCCAACCCTACTGTCCCCCCACTACCACAAATACCTCGAAACTAGACACCCCTGAGCCTACTCCCCTGGAATTGGTGCCCTACACCCGGGAACACCAACCCCCTTCTCTTCCCTCCCTCCCTCCACCACTGGCCCAGTCTGTGCACACATCCAGAGCACATAAACACATCATGAGAGCTGGATGGGCTGCAGCCTGGATAAATATTTCTGTAGCAGTTAATGAGGTAGAACTGATCCCATCCCAACAAGGAGGAGTCCCTCTCACACTCCACCTCCCCCGACCTCCCCCTAACTTTCTCCACCAGACCCCCTCAGAGGTATATTTAGACCGGCTTCCACACCGAACAGTAGATCTCTCCACTCACACATGCACACACAGATGCTGTCAAGACACACATTCACTTTCACTCTGCCTGCTGTCAACTACAGTTAAGGTAATTTAGCTGCTCAGTGTGACAAATTGCCTGGCACACGGGACGTCTGAACTGTTCATGGCGGTGGTGTGATCTTAGAGCTACATGTCTGTTTACACATTCATATAATCTCATGTAATCTGGTGCTCACATCACCCCAGCTCCCTTCTTTATTCATTCATGGTGACATGATCTTCATGGAAAGGAAAAGAACAACAGTACAGACTAATTGGCGAAGCCTTGTCCATGACATAAACCACTTTATATACACTGCTGGGCTAAAAAAAAGTCAAACAATCTAATATTTGATTGGTCTGTTTTTAGCTTTGATTACACCACGCATTCACCGTGGCATTGTTTTGATAAGCTTATGCAATGTCACAACATTTATTTCTTCAGAGTTGTAAATTTTCACCAAGTTCGTTTGTTGATCATGGGAGAGTCTGCCTCCACATAAGGTTGAGAATCTCTGGGATGTGCTGGTGAACCAGCACATCCCAGAGATTCCATCCATTGATGGAATAACCTGGTCATTCAGTATATTCAGGTAGTCAGCTGACCTCATTCTATGGGCACATCATGTTGCTGCACCTGGACCTGACCAACTGAATCAACCCCAGATCATAACACTTCCCCCACAGGCTTGTACAGTAGGCACTAGGCATGATGGGTGCCCTTGAATCCCTTGAGTTCCCTTTGCATTGTTCATGTGGATATGCTCTCACGTTCTTTATTGAAGATAGCCGTGAGTTCTAATGTTGTTTTTTTTACAATCAAACATTTAAGTGATCTCCAGTCACGATCATTCAAGACTTTTTTCTGGCCACATTTCTTCCTCGAAGATAATGGTTCACCAGTATCCTTCTAGTTTTAATGATGCGTTCTTGACCCAATTTTAGTTGTTAGTTTTTTTCTTTGCTTGGTGCAGGCCAATAATTTGACCCTTGCATATTTTCCACAACCACAGGATATGTCTTCCAGCATGGTTATTTAAGAAATGAGAAGCTACTCAATTCATCAGTAAGGGTTAAATAACTTATTGCCGGATAAAACATAATAATCCCTGCAGTAATTACTCAATGGAAGGCTTTTACCCATTTGCTTAGTTAGGTGAGGTTTTTTTTAAAATTTGTCGCCAGAAATAGGCATGGGTAATCACTCATATATTTCGCTCAGCAATAAAAGCTTAAGTCATTTTGATATTTTTCAATGTAATGGCTAGGTTCTGGTGTCTGCATGTGTGACTTTTGCAGTTTTCTGCCATCAGTGTTATACAGAATCACAGCTGAGAGGCCACACATTCATGCCTCTCTCTTGTTAACTGTTATCTGTGAGCATTTTTAAAGCCTGTTAGTTCTCATTATGAAAATCCTCAGTTTTGTACAGTAATTAACCTTATTCCATGCCTTAAACTATGGATTATTGGGTGCTTGAATTTATGGAATTTGGCCTGGACACAACTTTTGTATGTGTTCTGGAAGAATTTGATCAAAAGTGGTTGAGTCAGATTGATAACCCTAATGGAATCAATCTAATTGAAAAATGATGAATAAATAAATAAAAATAATGTCAGACTATAAGGAAATTCTGCTACACTGGTTTCAACACAAATTGGATAACTCATTATATTTTACCATAGCAAAAGGAGATTTTGTTCAAATTCCTGTCAGTCTATGCTCTGATTAAATATTTATTTTTGGAGAATTTTGTAAAGTTTTGATAGAATACCTCTTTATTGTCTCTGTTGAGTACTATGAACAGTTTCTCAGGTTGAGATGGCTCACATATTGATGTTTTACTTTCTCTAGATGCCGGTGTGTTCATATTTCCTGAAGGGAATCTGTAACAACAGCAACTGTCCCTACAGTCATGTCTATGTGTCTCGCAAAGCTGAAGTGTGTGAGGACTTTGTCAAGGGTTACTGTCCTGAGGGAGAGAAGGTACTACACACACACACACACACACACACACACACACACACACACACACACACACACACACACACACTCTCACAAAGACACACATTAAATCAGGCAGTGCGTAAATTTGATGATTCTGTAACAACAACAATATCCAACAATATCCAGTCACCCCGCCCCCAAAAAATCCTAAATATACAGCCTAAATATTTGTCCACTCACCCCACCTGAATGCCAGCACCAACATATAATTAGCCCCTGCTAATGTCTTGGTTTCGTGTCAAACAGCAGACCTGCATTTTTCAGTGGTCTTCTAAATAAACCAGCATTTGACCTATTAAGGCAGCAACACACCGGCCCAACCGTTGGACGCCTGAAGGGTTTGGAGAGACTCGGACGAGGTTGGGAACATTTCTGTTTGGTGTGTTCAGCTGCGTCGGAAGCTATCGACTCAGCATGCGAAGTCTGAGGAGGAGGGCTGTCGGACGTCTCAGCCATTGGATTCTCTGATTGGTTGTGTGCCAGCTGAATGGCCGTTCTGATTGGTGGTGTGCTAGCGAATCAGCGCGGTGTGTGGGAGGGCGGAATACTGTGTGCGCTTTGTTTTTCTATGGACTCCGTTCCGTCATTCCTCGTTTTCATGCTTTGCAGTACTGACATGAGACTGGCTGTTATTATGTCCATTCAAGACGAATTAATTTGTGTTCGTTTGGTAATGCCTCGCTGCATGTTTAGTATGCAGCTGTTTTTATCTGTAATAGTTAAGTTTCGTTTTGATCGAAAGTAAAGAGAGTTGCGTGCATAAGCCTCTCGTTTACAACTCACAACACAAGCGCCACCCGCTTATTGCATCTCGCGCAAGCGCAGAACGTAACCGCTGCTGTGGAGGAGGCAGCACGTCGAAGCGGTGTGTTTCAGTGCAACTTTTGTGCCGAACGGGTCAGATGAGAGGCAACAGAGTGGTCGGACAGTGGTCGGATAAGGCAGTTGGACGTCTGGGTGGTGTGTGGGGGCCTTTAGATGTCACTGGGAAACCTCTGGCTAATCAGCATTTACAGACTCACATCTAGAAGATATGAAACAGAATTACAAAAACACAGTCAGGTTTCACTTTCACTTCTCTCTGCTTGTTTTCTGTGTTTCTGTGTGTTCTCCTTAAGTCTCTCTCTCACTCTCTCTCGCTCTCTTTCCTGTCAGTCTCTCTCTTGGGAGTCACTTGAAAAGGCATTTAAAGATTGATATCTTTTAGGGATGCACATTTTTAATTTTTTTTATGACCGATAACCGACGCTCATTAACTGATTAATAACCGTTATTACACGGCTCTTCTTAATGCTGCAGAAAGCTCCATTCACTTGAATGGAGTGGCCTTTTTGCCTCTGATTCGCGTATTTCGTATCACTCAGCGCTCTAAAATCTTTGCTCCGCAAGTAGTCCCGGTCACTTATCACTGCAGTGTCTTCGGTTGCTATGCGACGTCAGCTGATCTGTCGTCTACTTCATATGGGAAAAAACTACTCCTATGCCACTAGTATGGATGAGTTTCACATTAACTTTAATATTTTTGGTAAATACAGTGATTTCGAGTCTTGGTAAAAGGCTGAGTTGTCATCAAAGGTCAAGAAAAGACGAGGAGGAAAGCAGCGAAGAGGGAGAAGCGAAACGGCGTCGGTTTGGCGAACTATTTCTCTGCTGAAAAACACTGTGAACGCCTGAACGGTAACAAATAAATTGTAAAAAGACATACTGTGTGACGTTTTTTTTTTGTGTTGGCAAGTAGCCGTGTAATAAGCAGGATAATATATAGAACGGCGGTCATTTTTGGGAAAATAAGTCCCGACAGGACGAACTGGACGACCCGGACTGGATGGATCATGACCGCCGTTCTATACATCATCCCTTACTTAACCGATAAGATTTAAATGCTCTATTGAGTGTCTATCACCCATTCAAAAGTACCGTGTGTGATCTCCTCAGACCGCTGCGCGTCGCATCTTCTCCCTGCCATCATGGAGGGCAAAGTTTGCTGTGATGGTCCTCCATCATCTGATCCTGGATGTTTGCTTCGCAAGTGGTACTGCATTGTACTGGTACTGCTTGAATATTTCAGTGCTGTACCGCATAGTTTGCAAATAACCTCATCTCCTTTTCGGTCGAAATTGTCCCACACAGAACTCCTTTTTGCTCGCTTCATTTTTGCTGTGAAGTGGGCTGTGGCGGAAAGCATGTAAAGGCATGTGTTGCATGTGTGGCACGTGTCGACACGCTCCCATGAGTTAATTGACAA